>PYSP01000537.1:0-14630 GCA_003049395.1 Pseudohalonectria lignicola | reverse complement strand
TTACCTTAACTTTAATAGAGATATTAAAGTCTTAGCACTTAAGCCACTACTAAAGTCGACTTATCTAGTCCCCGGTAAGTCTAGATCACGTGCACATAAGTGTATTCTATAGAGATAAAAGAGGGCTATCTAAGGATATAAAAGGTTGTCGAATCTGGTAAGAACTGGCTGAGTAATTTACTAAAAGGTAAATTCCTCACAGTTAAGGTCCAGGGTAAGTAAGGCTTGGCAAACTTAGCAAGCCTACCCTTGATCCAATTCTTCCATTTTTCAACAAGAAAGGATATATTAAACCTTTTATATCACCCGCGGGATATTTAATCCTTTTCGTTTTAAAAAAAAGATATATACGAGAAAAACCCCATTAAAGACTTTATATAAATTACCGAGGCCTTAACGATATTACGATTAAGAACTATTACCCGCTACTTTTAATTAACGAATTCCGAGACCTCTTTTACGTAATATAATAGTTTACGACTTTAAACCTTAAAAGAGCGTATAACCTTATTAGGATAAAGTTAGGAGAAGAATAGAAAATAACGTTCCGTATAAGGCGAGGATATTTCGAATACCTCGTTATACCCTTCGGCCTTATTAACGCCTCAGCCACTTTTTAAACTATAATTAACTAAGTACTCCGGGAGTATTTAAATACATTCGTAATAGTTTACCTCGACGATATTCTTATCTTCTTTAAGACATTCGAAGATTATNTTTAAATACATTCGTAATAGTTTACCTCGACGATATTCTTATCTTCTTTAAGACATTCGAAGATTATTAGTAATACGTTTATTAAGTGTTATAAAAACTGGAAAGAGTAAAGCTTCTTATCGAGCTAGAGAAAAGCACCTTTCACGCTTAAAAAGTCACTTTCCTCGGATATACCATCTCACCCGGCGAGATACGAATAGAAGACTTTAAAATTACGGTAGTACGGAATAGCCTTAATTAAAGAACGTTAAGGACGTTAAGATATTCCTCGGCTTTATAAACTTTTATAAGAAGGTTATAAAAGGGTACGGCGTAATCGCTACCTTATTTATTAACTTAATAAAGAAAGATTAAAGCTTCGATTAAAGTTAAGGAGTTTAGCGAGCGTTCGACCAGTTAAAGGAATAAGTCCTTAGCGAGCTAGTCTTGAAAATACCAGACCTAACGAAACAGTTCGAAGTCGAGATAAACGCCTCCGATTACGCGATCGGCGCGCAGCTCGGATAAAGAGACAAAGAAAGACGATTACACCTATACGCCTTCTTCTTAAATAAGCTTTACGAACCGGAGCTTAATTACTAAATTTATAATAAAGAACTTATAATAATTATTAAAACGTTCGAGGAATAAAAGCTTTAACTCTTAGGAATTAAATACGAGGTTAAAGTTTACACCGATTATAAGAACCTCGTTACCTTTACTAATAAGGATCTGAATAAAAGATAGATTAAATAGTCGGAATTCTTATCCGAATTCCACTTCAGGATTATCTATAGAAAAGGATTTAAAAACGGGAGAGCTAACGCTCTTAACCGAAGGACCGATTACGAAGAAATAGTATTAAAAGAGATAAGGACCCTTTTTAAAGACGATAACGGAGACCTCGTCCCAGCGTAGAAGAATCTTAACGTAATTATTAGATAATAAAGGAGATAAATAAAGCCCTTTACCTTAGAAGAAATCCGATAAATGCACGAAGTACCGGTATACGGCTATTAAGGAATTAAAAAGATATAAAAGCGACTTTAATAATATTACGGCTTTATAAGAATACGATAGTAAGTTTAAAACGTAATATAAGATTACGAGACTTATACGAAAAGTAAATTAAGCCGATATAAACCGTATGGGTTTCTCCAGCCATTATTACTATTAAAACGATTATAATAATCGATTACGTTCGACTTTATCGTTAAGTTACCCCGATTACGAGAACCTTTAATAAGGACCACTTACGATAGTATTTTAATTATCGTCGACCGACTTATTAAATACGCCCTTTTCCTCCCTTATAAGGAAGTAAGTGATATAAAGGAACTAGCGTATACGTTCCTCCGATACCTTATTATAAGCTACGGCCTCTTAAAAGAGATAATCTCCGATTAAAATAGGCTCTTTACGTCGCGATTTTAAAAGTCCTTTATATTATAATTAGGGATAAAATATAAGTTATTTACGGCCTTCCATTTATAAACGGATAAATAAATAAAAAGAACGAATTAAATACTCGAGTAATACTTACGTTATTATATTAATTACGAATAAGATAATTAAGTATAACTTTTATTAACTGCTTAATTCGCTTATAATAGCTCCGAATACGAAAGTACGAAATATACCCCGTTTTACGCTAATTACGGATATACCTTAATAATATATTACGAGTTAAAAGAGGTAGGAACCGCGTTTAAAGCGCTCGTAAAAGCCGAAAAACTCCGGTAATTTTACAGCGAATTATAGAAAAACTTATAATTTATTAAAGAACGAATAAGTAAAAACGCTAATATAAGAAGGTTAAAGGGATTAACCTTTAAGGAGGGGGATAACGTTTATCTCCTCCGACGTAATATTAAAATAAAACGATTAAGTGATAAACTCGATTTTAAGAAAATCGGCCCGTTTAAAATTAATAAAATCGTCTTATTAGTTAATTATTAACTCAGTTTACCTTTAATAATGCGAATCCACCTGGTCTTTTACGTCTTACTATTAGAATTAATATTACGAGGATCGTAAACGAACGATAGAATCGAGGTTAATCCAGAATAAAAGTACGAGGTAAAATAAATCCTTAGTAATAGGAAGAACGATAACGGAATTATAAAATACTTAATTAAGTGGAAAAACTACGGCTATAAAGAAAACACTTAGGAATTAAAAGAAAACCTCGAAAACGCCTAATAAGTTTTTTAAAGATATAAAAATACCCGGATTATTAATTAAAAACCCCTAATCACGGTACCCGACGAACCTTTTACGATACTTACGAAGGTATTTATTAATATAGAATTAGAAAAACTTAAAGAAAAGAAAAACACTTATTAAATTCGGTAATAACCGACGGAGTTAAAGCGACCTCGGGATAAACCGCATCCTAGTCAGCTAAGAAATTAAAAAGAAGCTCGTTCCCCGCGACAGAAGCAGGACGATCGTTACGCTGGCGCTACTCCTCCCGCTCAGCTTCCTCCTTCTCGACTTTCTCTAACTCCTCCACGTTATTAATTCCCCGGCGCACGGCGCGTATTATCTTCTTAAACTATAACTTCTTCTGCTTCCGTAAACGCTCGACCTTAACGTCTTAACGACGACGCTCCTCCTCGGCCGCCTTTAACTCCTCCTCTAGACGAGAGTGCTAAGCAGCGATCCGAAGAAGTTGAGAAGACGAAACTCCGAGGACGTCACAGTTGGAACGGTTCGAACGAACACATTTAATACACCGAGAAGAGTCCAGTGGAGAAACCTCACACTTGGAACGACCGCGGGACTCGTACGAAGAATAAGAAGGCATCTCAGCGCAGGAAGAAATAAAGACCGTAAGAAGGGCGTAACGACGAGTCGTCGAGGCAGGAGACTTTCGCTTCTGAATACGACCCGATATCGCGTTAGTAACCAGATAGGAAAAAGGGGGCTAACGAGCGATAAGAAAGAAAATAGAAGTAAATAGAAGAGGCAGGAACGCTTACTACTTAAAGGTTTACGGGACTTAAACTAAGGGAGGGGAGACTTAATATTACGACCAGACATTTAAAACTAACGAAGTCGGAAGAACGGAATAAAGAAGTTTAACGGGCTTAGCCCCGCAGGCTTAACCTGAAGAAAACAATTATAGGAAGTACGGACTAAGTGGCCACGTGATTACGACACGCCTGGTAGGTAAAGATTTACTATAATCCCCGGGAGATCACCACGAAGTAGTGATCGCAAGTGATTCGTAAAGAATCACTCGCGATTAGGACTTACTACAGAAGAGCCACGGATATATAAAGGATATATATTCCTTACCTAGATAAATAGAATAGCTAGATAACTCTTTAGTAGTTAACTTGATAATATATCTCCTTTCTGAAGCGAGAGACCGATTAATAACACCTTACTAATGACCAATCCATCCCATCCCAGTCTATCTCATCTAATAAGCCCTACACTAAGCCCAGCCATTCCATAAGAGAATCTCGTCACCCTATATAAGTCTCGCCGTACTCGTACCCGAATACAAACCCGTTAATTAAGCCCATTAGTATCTTATATACTAGTAGACCCTGATCGTTATAATAAGTACCTTTATATTAAGTTTAAGTAATACGGAGCGGATTATTATAAAACGAATATTATAATTAAGAAGTTAAAGCCCTTTACGGTAATAACTCCTTTAATTATCGAATAGAAGCTAGTTGATTATAATAATAAATATAACGAGCGAGGTAACCGTTTCCGCGATCGAGATTATAATCATCGTCGTAACGATAAGAGTTACCGGAGCCACCACGATAATCGTAACCGTAATCGCTATCGTAACAACCACGACCAGAATCGAAATCGCCACCGTAACGATCGTAATCGTAATCGTTATTAAGATAAAAATCATCGTCGTACCGACGATAAAGACCGTTAATATTGTAATAAGGAGCGGGAAAGGCTATAAGATTACGCTTATATCGTTAGCGACGCGAGTAAAGACGAAGCCTTAAGTAATAAAGAAGACCACTTATTATCGTTATATAGTTTTAACAGTCTTTTATTAATAACGCTATCTGTATAACCTTTAAAAAGCGACGTATTTATCGTCGTTATAAAATTAAAGATAGCTCTCGGAATATCTTATTGAAATATATGAAGAAAGACGAATATTATAAGCTTATCGATAAGGTTTACGCCGTTATAAAGCCTTATGTATTATTAAGGGTAATTAAAGAAGAGGTTATTATCGAAACCCCTCTGGGCAGCGAGAAGGTTAACTTAATAAAGGGTTATATTTATTTTAAACTTAAGGTTCGCCCTAGCTTAAATAAGCTTAAAGCGATTATTTATATTGATATAGGTATTAATCATTATATAATTGATAAGAACTTCCTTAAGTAATTCCCTTACGAGATTATTAAGGAGCTAAGTAGAGGAAATATGAAAAGAGCCTTCTTTAATAATATTATACAGCCTAATAAGTACGCGACCTTTAACTTTAAAAACATGGAAGCCGTTAAGGCGGATAATATTCCAAGTATTATTAAAAAGATAGCTTAAGCTTAAGTAATTAACCACTTAAAAGCTAGTTACTTCCTTAATAACAGCTAAATATACCCTCGTCGAGCCTACGTTAATTATGAGGATTTTAATATTTACTTCCCGAGAGAGAAATTTACAACTCCCTTCGAGATTATAAAAACCATTACCCTAATAATAGTTCACAAGGTAACTAATACCTACGTTATTAAGCTGCTGCCTTTAAGCATTACTACTTACGTACCAGTTAAATATATATTATTACTTAAGGGTAAACCTTTTAATATAATCGCTTTATAACCGGTAATATTAAGCGTTATTTTAATCAATAATAATCTTTATTTTTATTATTAAAAAGATCCGTATCGTTAAGCATATACGCCTAGCTATGATTTACGAATAAGTAAAATACGCCTACTTCGTAACTTTAATAAATAAGGTGTTAAAAGCCTTAATTATAACTTCCGTAACTAGTTAAACCAGCGTACCGGCGGGCCCCCTTAAGGATCTCCTTCTTAATAACCGTTATATATCTACAGTCTTTATAACCACCGACTCGTTCGTAGGTCTGGCCCTAATCTTAATGTTAAGGGCGGAGTTTAACTTAACGCTAGAAGTTTACTCGGAAATCGATATTACCGTAACGGTGATTATAATTATACCAGCCTCTGAGCCTTCTTAAGCCGTTGCTAGCCCTTCGTTAATAATCACTCCCTTATCGGACGAGGTGTTTAATATTATCTCTACCTTTAGTAACTTCCTTACGGTTAACGCTATTATTAAGGCTACGCTTACGTCAAAGCGTTAACCAGACCCTGGTATAAAGGGCTTAGAACTCTTAAAATACCTTAAGGTTAAGGAGCGATAAGGCTTTTAGCCTGAAGATACTTAATAAAGCGGCTTTCGTTATAACTAAATATAACGTTTAAATTTATACTTTAAATATAAGGGCCACCTGACGATTACAACGGATTTATAAGGCTTTCGATATTACTTAAAATGATACCGCCCTGATCGACGTCGACCTTAAGTATCGTATAAAAGTGCCCTTAATCGACGGCTAGTAGAATTAAAGCGTTAAATTAGCCTCGCGAGCTTACCATTTATTTAAGCGTAATTAAGCCTTTTTAAATAGTATACTTGTTAAGTTCAATTGATCCACTGCGACACTGGAAAAGTGTAGCCGACTACACCTATCATGCGTCAATGGTGGCTTATAGCCGTATCGTGCATTTTTTCTACAATACTTAATGAATTATACGATTAAATACGTATAGAAGAGGTACGCGAAGCCTTTTCTGTTATATATTTAATCTTTATAAGTTAGAAACGAGTATATAGTTAATATAAGAGACGAGTTATTATCAACTTATGATAATTTAATAAAGTGGCCGTACTTAACGTTTACCCGTTACCTTTATAATTAGATATTTTTAAATCCTGACAAGGTAAGTGATATAATACGGTCGTCGACGCTATAACTTTCTTTTATTAGTTTCTAATCTATAAGGAGCACCGGAATCGCTTCCTCTTAGTTAATTACAGAGGACTTAAACGGTTAACCATTACCTTAATAAGCTTTAAAAACTCCCTAGCTTATACCTAGCGATTTATAAACGAGCTCTTATAAGACCACCGCTAGTTTTATAGGGCCTTTATCGACGATATTATAATCTTCTCTAATAGTTTAAAGGAGTATTATTATTAAGTTTAATTGATCCACTGCGACACTGAAAAAGTGTAGCCGACTATACCTATCGTGCGTTAATGGTAGCTTATAGCCGTATCGTGCACTTTTTCTACACCCCTTCTCAGACAATATTCCAGGGAGCGTTTTGGAATGTTTGGATGTCCTATGCCTATCGTAATGTAGTGCGATACTACTGTCTTAAGCGGGCTGTGTGACCAGGACAGCGCTTTGCTCGGCCATTGAGACCCGGTTCAATTGGCGCTCGGAGACATAACAGGGAATTGAACCTGCAACCTCGCGCAGGAGAGTTAGCGCACGCGGGCGACATAACCTGTTGAGTTCGATTGATCCACTGCGACACTGAAAAAGTATAGCCGACTACCCTTATCGTGCGTTAATGGTGGCTTATAGCCGTATCGTGCATTTTTTCTACAATTATTATTACGTTAAGCAGGTGTTTGGTCTATTCCAGTCCCGTAATATATCGCTATTAGCTATAAAGTCGTTCGTTAAATATCCCTTTATCGAGCTACTTGGATTTTATATCGATACCTTTAAGTTATTAACTACTACTAAGCGTATATAAGGCTTTAAAGACTTAGCCTTTATATACACGCTTAAGGCTTTCAAAACTTACTTTAATAGCTTTAACTTCCTACGTAATATAATTCCGTATTATATATGAATAATAAAGCCGCTTTAGAAACGTAAGGTAACCTTATTAGCGGAAGGCCGTAAAGTAAAGAGGTTACTTACCAGTAAGATAATAAGTGGTAAAGTTACGTCCGTAATATTACTTTCGACTTAATTCTTATTGAAGTCGTTTCCTTTAAAGTTATATAAAAATATATTACGGAGGAGATACGGTTATATTATATAAATTCTTATAAGTTATTATTCTTACAAATCAATGGTAACTTTAAGTAAAGGTTTAATATTATAATTTTCCACCTTAAGGATAATTATATATAAGATTAAAGTAATATGATTCTGTTAATTATAATCGAGTTTATTATGTTCCTTAATGGTTACTTAACGGCCGTTAAGCTTAAATACGGTCGTTCGAAGCTAGAGGTAGCTTATTCAATCTAAGTATATAAGTGTTTACGAATTATATTATACTTTAATAATTACTGGATTGTCGTCCTAACTAGTTATAAGCTTACGAAATGTATCGTTAATGAAACCTCGTTAAAATTGGTATTAACTCATAGATTAAATAAGCGATTAATTAATATATTTATTTACTTATTAGCTTACCCTCCTAATATTGACCATTTAATAGGCTGCTTTAACCTCGTACCTGACGCACTCTTACGCCTTACTACGGTATATGACGATAATATTACGCAATAGCGGCTAGACGAACCAGTACTTAACGCCCTTTAAGATGATGATAACGCTTTATTCCTCGGGGACCTAATGTTAGCTATAGCGGAGGCTAAGATACCTGACGAGCCTCGTTAGTAGTACCGCGACGGCTACGCTAAGGAGCTCGTGAACAGCGTATCATCGACGACTTAATAACTAAGGGCTAACGCGAGGGCGCGTTAGATGCTTTTAAGCTCGGGCTAGCTTTCTACTTAGTTAACGGCTTATTATATAATTGCAGCTACGAATGTATCGAATGCTTAATAATGCTAATATTAAAGTGGTAAATATATTAAGAGATATTTACGACGGTAAGTATTATACCAGCCGCGACCATATAATATAAACCTTCAACCCCTTACACTTCCGACGTAAGTAATACTTTATCGACGAATATATTAATAAGTATTAAACTTATAACATTATTAAATTTAATACTTAAATAGCTTAATATTATATAACTTATATACGCTTTAAAGGAGTTTATAATAGTAATTATTATTAACTGTATCACAGCTTAACTTATAATAAATAGTATTAATAGGTATGCCTTAGTAAATAAAGGGCTTTAACGCTAATAACGCCTTGGCGATTATTACTTATTAGTTCTTTAAACGTATTACGTTAATCCTAAGATACAGGAAATATAATACTTATTAATAAATATAAACATTAACTTAATAACTATTAACAACCAATTAAGCTTATATTAAGGTTATTATCTGTAATCGGAATGCTAAGTTTACTTTACAGTTTTAAATAAGATTATAAAAAGCGTTTAACATTAGGCTTTAAATGACTACAGCTTACCACCACCAACGGATAATCAAAACGTAAGAATAGTATCATTAAGCTGGCGATCTGGTATCACGCATTTAAGAACCTTAACCCCGATGCTTCGTAGGTTGATATAATCCTTCCTTTACATTGGAACTTTAATAACGCTTATACGGACCCGATTGACGCTAATCCGCAAGAGTTCTTACACGAGTTTAAGCTTGAAGGGCTGGTAAACTAACTGCTTAACCTTAATAAAGTGCTTCAGTATATAAAGGAGATCTGTTTCCTGCGTACGTACCTTCGATAAGATATATAACTAGCCTCGGAGGTTATCATAATAAAGGCTAAGCGGCGATACGATTCCTAACATGGCTTTATGGAATTTAATATAGGAGATAAAGTCTAGTTATTTATAAGTAAGGTATATAAGCTTAAAGCCTCCCAGAACCGTAAGGAAATCCCCGTACGCGAGGGACCTTATATTATAATTTATAAGGTGGATCTTTTAACGTACGAGCTTCACTTCCCTGAGTATATATGTAACCGCTTACACCTTATCGGCAGTATTTAATATCTGGGCTAATATAATTATAACGACAATCTCTTTAAACGACGCCCTCCATCTTTAAGGCTTATGGAATATAACGAGGAGGAGGTTATCGCTCTCGATCCCACTAATAATAAGCCTATATACGAACTGGAACGCATCGTTAGCTATTAATACCTCGGTAAGGATAAACTGCTGTAATACTAGGTATGTTAAAAGGGATATAGCCTCTAAGGTGATCATTAAATGGATTTAAAAGAGTTAGATAATATTAAGGAGTTAATAACGGAATACGAGGCTAGGAGGGCTAAAGTTAATACCTTAAGGGTATCACTAGTCCTAGTTAATACCCTTAAGCGAAAGCGAGGTTGACCTCGCAAGGTCCGCTAAAGGGCAGGAGAATTATACGTTAGTTTAACTAAGTAGGCTGTCGAGGATAATAGCAGCTCTTTTATGCCCCAGCACTTATTGCGGCTGCTAGATGGGGTGCCCCTGGCATCAAGAGTTAATGGCCTGAGCCATTAGGTAACAGCCCGCACTGACCCCTGGTCAGTGTATAAGGGCTTTCTTTAGAAAATCCATAACGGCCGCATAGAAATTAACGAACGCATTATACGTTTTTCTACCTAATTTTATTCTATATTACCTTCTCCTATAATTAATATAACATCGTCTTAGAAAAAGGTATAATATCATTGTAAATATTCCTCTATATATTTATTAATTATTTTAGGTTACTTATTAGTTTTTCAGTAAAACGCCGACAAGGCTTATACAGTGATTCTAAGGTGTTTAATTACTTTTATTGAAAAAATGGGAAAAAACTAAGCGCTTTTATCCGAGATGATGATTTTAAAAGTCCTGTATAAGCAGTATACCCGTAATATAAAAGAGTCTGTTAAGGTTTCCATTGACGTATTTTTAATAAGGAGGAAAGACCGTATTTTAATTAACTTATTGATTATTAATAACACATATATATATTTATATATATTATACCGTTTTACTTATAATTAGGGAGCGGCTTTACATAATCGACAGATATATTTATATAAAGTTAAAAGGGAACTGGAAATGGGTTTAATGTGCTAGATTACAAGTTACGTATACTCTTTATTCGGTAATGAAGGTAATATCCCTAGATAAAGATATTAATATCACGGGAGAGTTATAATTAAAAGTAAATTCAGTTAGAATGGTTATAAGTTTTACTACTTTTTAAATAACGCTTAAGAGTACAGTTATAAAAGCGATATAACATTTATAATCGTAAGCTTTCGGTTAATAATATAAATAAGCGGTTTTGAATATAAATGTGCTCTTAAATGATTGCGTAATAGAGTTTAATTACTTTAAACTCGCGTTAAATTATAAGTAAAAAATGTTTATAATTTAAGTTTTAAAAGTAACGAGGGATTTTTATTAGTAATGGGGAGGTAATATCTATTTATTTTATCAAAGTATTTATAGCTTTAAAATATTTAATAAGCTAAAGTAAATTATATTTTACATATTGGGAGGTAAAACAATTCTCTCGTGGTAAGCATTTTTCATATCCGTTATATCCGTAAGGTTTACCAGGCGGGAGCCAGGGAATCAAGAGAGTATATTTAAAATTATAATTATAAAGCCTGGGCCATAAATTATTTAAAACTTAAAATTGTTAAGGAATTTTCATTATTTTATTTGGCATTAGTTTAATAACTTCGTAATTACGAAGTATTAAAGTTTTTTTTAATTTATTTAAACTTTATTAGCGATTTGGTCCCTTATAACTCGGGCCTTTATTCTTCAAATACTTTTAAAATCATTAAGATTTCCTTATTGTAAATCTCGTAATTATATTCCGCAGGTATTTATTTCGCTGAGAAGAACGAGACGGGGCGGTGGACCCCGTCCTTCTTTACCTAAGAAAATCCGCTTCCTAATACTTACTTAGAAGCGAATACGTCGATTATTCTACGAAGGGACGAGTTATAATAAACCAATAAGATATTTATAATGAAAGCTTCTGTCACACGAGAAACGTTTATTAAAGAGGTTAAAAATAAACTTTTAAACTATTATAAAGTACTTATTTAAAATATTAAGGGACCTGTTATAATTAAAACCCTTTTAATTAAACGGTTATAAAAGTTCATAAAACTTATAAATTATTAAAGCTTTTTAAAAGAAAAGGGGGGGTTAACCATTAATTACCATTACCTTTTTAAAGTTTGTTTAAATCCCGTTTATCGAGATAATAAAGCTAAGGTACTTAGCTTTGATAATATTAAACCCGTATTTCCAGATAGTTTTATAAAGCTTATATTAGTAAGTTTTTAAATTACCTCTTTAATATAAGCTGAAAATTTCTTGCTCGACTGATTATAAATAAGGACGTCGTCGAGATACGCCGTAATGTATTTATTTAAGATATTAAACAATACGTTATTAATATAATATTAAAACGAGCATAGTACTCCCGTTATATTAAAGTTAATTACGAGGCTTTCGAATAAGCCGAAGCGAATAATAAATACCGTTTTTTGTTCGTCGCTTAAGCTAATCTGGAGGCGATTAAAAGCAGTTAAAATATTTAACTTCATAAAAATAATCGATCTTTATAACATATTAAAGGTTTCTTTAATAAAGCAGATAATATATTAATTTTTAACGGTTATGTTATTTAACCCCTAATAATTTGCGTAAACAGGTATCCCGTTACCAGGCTTCCGTGGTAATAAGACTGAGGCTGTAAATAATAATAAGTGAACGTGAATAAATCCCCTTCCTAGGTTTTTAATTAAGAATTAACCGATAACGTAACACTTTTTAAATAATATAAAACAGGCATAATAATACAGTAGCGTTTCACCCGAGAAGAGGTCGATTTTATAATTAAAAGGGTCGTAAAAAGGGAGTTTATTTACCTTTTAAAAGCTAAAGTAATCAATTAAGGCTTTTAAATTAAAGAGCAGTTTATTAAGGATCTTTATTATAATAACCGGTATCTTCTTATCGAGGTATTTTTAAATATCATCATTTATAACGTGACGTAATTATAAATTTTCTTTAATTTAATCTTTAAACCATTATTAATGTAATTCAAGCTTACCTTAGAAAACGGTAGGGTTTAAAAATAATATTACCTTCGGGCTTTTGGCAGGTATATTTCTAACGATTTCTTATATTAAATAATTATATATTAAGTTTAAACTTATCCTCTCAGGAAGGTCGGCCCTTAAAGTAGCGAGTTTTTAGCAGAGACTTTAATAACTTGAACGTTCTCTTATTTAAAAAAGAAAAGGAAGTTTAATATTTAAAGACTTTTAAACATCTTCTGGTAAGGGTTAAATATCCTTAAGTAGCCTTTAAATATCCTTACATATAACTTAAGTGACCGTTTAAGTTTAAAGGCTTTTCGTTAGGGTCTTACCTTTTCAATTAAGTATTCTTCATTATTAATTAATTTATAAGTTATAGTAATGAAATTAAAAAAGATTAAAAATCATATTTAATCCCTTTACTAATTGTTACGCAGAGGTTAAGGGGCGGATCCGTCGGACGGTTCCGACACGGATCCGATGTGGATCCCTGGCCTACGGATCGGCCGCGGATCCGACCGTAAGGATGCGCGACGGATCTGACTCAGGTCAACCCGCCACTGACAGGTATATAAGAGTAGATAGATTCCCTCCCTTTCAACAAGGAGAGGGACAATCGAATATTATTTACTCACACAAGTCACCGTCACCGCTCTCTCCAGCGATAACGCGAGATCACCGCTTTCTCCAGCGTTCACACGAGAAATCGCTTCCGTGCATCAAGCGTTAACATGATGCATAACACTAATCAATAGAATAAAGCGGTTTACTTGTTTACTCCCGCGAAATATTAACATATTATATATTATTCCGTAACGTATTTAATAAAGGGTTTATTAATTGCGTGGAAAGGTTTAAAATAAAATAAATATTATGATAATAAGTTTTATTTTCACGCGAATAATTTATTCATAAAAGCTAATAATATATTTCTGAAATTTAAAATAATATTATATTAAATTAAAGGGGTTTCGTTATAAGAGATAGAAATTATAAAGCAAAAGCATAAATTAATATTTATGAAATATATATGTATTAATCCTCCTTTTTATCCCTTAAAGTGGAGTTATCAAGTTGAATATTCTCCTGCTCCTAGGTGTGACTTTGCTTGGGAGCTATTCTTTTAACACTTTATCGTGTTATATAACCTATAAATTTACTCACGTTAACGTAAATTGTGTTACGGTAATTTCTTTAACTTGTTAACAACGGAACGTATTATTTATTAAGTTATTAATAACCGTCTAGAATAAGGTAACTTAGTCAGAACAATCGTCAGAGCCAAAGTAGTTTACCACCGAAATTAAGCCTTTATGTAAGGACTGGTTTACCTTTTAACGGAGTAACTCGCTATGTAAAAAGTTTAAGTAATGGTATATGTTGAAAAAAGGAAGAATTAGATTAGGGGTAGGCTCGCCAAGCCTGCCAAGCCTTACTTACCCCCGACCTCATTTACCTTTTAGTAAATTACTCAGCCAATCCTTCCTAGATCTGGCTAATTTCTATATCCTTAAA
Source organism: Pseudohalonectria lignicola (assembly GCA_003049395.1). Taxonomy (NCBI): domain Eukaryota; kingdom Fungi; phylum Ascomycota; class Sordariomycetes; order Magnaporthales; family Ophioceraceae; genus Pseudohalonectria; species Pseudohalonectria lignicola. The sequence goes on along the minus strand of PYSP01000537.1, from coordinate 427 downwards.
TAGCCCTTTTTTATCTCTATATAGCACACTTAGGTGCACGTGATCTAGACTTACTAGGAGCTAGATAAATTACCTTTATTAGCAACTAAAGCGCTAAGACTTTAATATCCTTATTATAGTTAAGGTAAATTAGATAATTATTCTGTAGTTATATAAGTTATTAAGTTAATTTATATAATTACTAATACTTTTCTATTTTAAGCTTAAGGTGCTGGCTTAATTGTATTTAGTGTTAGGAGTGCTCTAATAGGCCCGGGAGAGATTTTGGGGATTTCTCTAAGTCAGATTTTGGGTGCAGATTCAGAGATGCTTTATATGGCCGTGAGTCGATTTTTAGCTTTCCCCATACAAAAATAATTCTTCGGAAAAGGCTTTTCCGGACCGGAAGAGCTTACACCGTACAGAACCCAAGAACAGTGTCGCAGAG
>PYSP01000536.1:0-14666 GCA_003049395.1 Pseudohalonectria lignicola | reverse complement strand
GCCCAAGCACCGCCATTGGCGAACTGATAAACCGCTAGGGATTCATAAATCCGTATGTCATCACAACTTAAAAAAAGAAAGGGGGAGTTCACATCGCTAGAGTGAGATCCCAGTCGTGACACCTTCGGGTACCCGACCGAGCCAGACGCTGCGGGAAATGTAGTGAGATGAGATGAGAAGGAAATGTGAAAAGAGCAAAAAAATACAACGGAAAACGCCGTGGATTTATGAGATGCATTTAAAGAAGAAGAGGGAAAATGTGACAAAATCATGTCGTCGTGGTGCTTTTGAGCTGTTTCCCCTTTTTCCTGGTTCCCGTGCCCAGAGGGTATCATGCAATGATGTCATGTAACCGTAACATGTCGAGGTGTCGTCCGTGTCCGTCTTGTCTAGAAAGAAGACTGATGATGGTACAAGCCGAGAGCCGCGGACGAACAAGACAATGAAAAAAACAATATTAAAGTTAGAAGTGGGAGGGATTCAAGATGAAGGAATTGAAGATGAAAGATGAGAATGAGAAAGTGCAAGGTATGCCGATGGTGCATGCTGTCGAAGATTTGGCTGCGTCAAGAGCCTGGAAAGGAATGAAAAGATCGAGGCCGCCACATTTTAGGGCCTGGTTTCTGGAAAGAGAGATCGCGTGGAGGGCGAGAAGGGTGATGTGTTTCGTTTCCACGAGAGGTAGATATCTCCGGCTTTGACAGCAGCTTTCCCCATGTATGCATGAAGGAAAGCACACCCAGAGCGAAACGATTAGACAGAACGGGTGGGACACCAGTAGTGATGCGCTCTCCAATATCAACGCCGGCGTCGTTGTCGTTGTCGTTGTCGTTGTCGTTGATATCGTGATGAAGCTTGCGTCGATGAGGCATAAAGTCTAGGGGGATGCCAAGCGTCTAGACATGCTGATGGTTGGAACTGTCAAACAGCTCCTCGACATACCAGTCCAGAAGCACAATCCTGAACCTGTTGGTCCACTTTCCCGAGTCGACAAGCCTCTGCCACTCAGACGAGATGGCCGAACTCCAAGAAACAAGCTCAACGTGCCACCCCTTGGCGAGAGCGCGCTCAACTTGGGCCACAAACCCGCCTGAGAACTCGGCCGGGGCACCGTCCCCAGTGGCCAGCACGATGGTGCCCTTGTCGTAATCGATGATGCTCTCACACATCTTGAGGTGGAGAATCTCGTCCACGCACTGCTCTGTGGTCTTTAGAGCGGGGCCCGCAGCAGCAGGACCAGTCCAGTTCAAGCTCCCGACGGGGACATCCTCGTCAGACGAATTGCTGGTCGACTTGTTGACGGCATTGCTCCCACCCTTGCCTCCCCCATTCCGGGCCTGCGATGGAGACTGCAGCTTGTTGACGCGGCTGAGGATGTTCATCTCGAACCCTAAAGCCGCAGCGTCCTTCATGTAGCCTGGCCACTTCGTTTTGCCGAGGTGCGGCGTCGATCCGGCCACGATCATCTTCGTCACAGGACGCCAGCGTTGCAGGATCACCGCCAGGCCGCCAAAGTAAAACGGCACCGCACGCACCTTGTCGCTATCCGAGATGTTGCGGTTGCGCTTGATCAGCTTGTAGAAGCCAATGATGATGTTGGAAAGGTCGACAAACACGTGGATCGGGGCCCGCGACGACTCCAACGAGGCCTTCAGGGAGCAGGGGTCGCATTGATACGGCTTGGTGTCCATCGAGACCTCTAGCCCGAGCCTGGCACAGATGAGGTTCATCTTTGCCTGTCGCGTTGAGATGTAGATGGGTTTGACAGCATCGGTGCTGAAGAGGTCGTCGTCAGGCGGCGGCGGAGGGTGGTAGTCAAGATACTTGACATGATGGAGCCCCGACAACGGCTGCAGAGGAACTGGGCAGAACCACGGAAGCGGGTCATCAAACAGTCCCCGGAGACGCTGCGATTCCCTCAAGGGCCCTGCGCGTGCGAGAGCCGTGTAGTTGAGCCCTACAGCACGGTCCAATTGGGGTAGGCCTTTGTTGAGCATCTGGCTCGCCTGGGAAGTGGCGTGCCAGTGGTGAAACGCATACAGCCCTTGTACAGAGCATACTAAGCTCATAGCGCGCTGTGTCTCTGCCCAGATGACTGCCTTGACAGGGAGCTGCTCATAGTCGAAGCTGAGGCGGGGGTTGCTGACGCCGATCTTGGTGACAGCTGGCCGGCACCGCTCCAAGCATGATGCAGACTGGGGCGTTGAAGCACAGGTCGACGGGAGATCGCTGCCATCAAGGCTTGTGCTCGGCGTACCCCTGAGGCTGTGTGTCGACGGCGAGCTGATGACGGATGGGACCCCGCTAGATGGACTGAAATTGTCGATGAAGCTTTTCAGCAGGACTGACGCCTCTCCTTGCTGGCTGTCATGTCTAGTGGGGGTTTGTGGTGGGCAAGAATCTTGGGAGTGGCTTCCGGACAGGGACACGGCCCCACACCAAGAGGGGAGCTTAAGATCGAGCGCAACCCGATCCTCCAGTCTCGTGTCGTCCGCTGAGGGAGGGCCGTTGTGGCCAAAGAGCTCCCCATAAACAGAAGAAAAGTCGCCGAGCCTTGGTGGGCTTGGCCGAAGTGTTGCCATCGCGATGGGCTGCTTTCGGATCAAATGATCAATTGTAAATATCGAAAACGGCTGGCGAATCTAAGCGGAAGAGGGTTGGATTCATTCCGAGCGAGTGACGGGAGACCAACAAGATCAAGAACAACCCAGAAATACGACCAAGACTCGAAGCAGTAAGTGACGGCGTAAATGCCGGGAGGAAGATGTATGACAGGTATCTAGCTTTAGACTGCACTCTGCTGTATAGTTGGCGGACACTCCCGTACAAACGGACATGGGAACGACTGGAGAAGGCGAAAGCGGCCTGGTGGCGGAAGTGACAATCAAGTGAGGGCGTCAAACTAGGAGAAAGACAGAGGCAAGCTCGACAGTGCAGTAGAAAGAAATCAAATAGTCTCTATGCTCGGCAAGTGACCTAGGAAATTAGATGCTTCGACGCTGACATGAGTGCTTGTTGAGATTGAACAGAAAACGGACGACAGAAGCTGGAAAGATGGAGGAAGAACCATTGAGTTCGGCGGTGGCGGATTTCACCTCAGAGGGCTGGGACTTAGCACTCCACACCTAACGTAATGACTCCCACGGTCGGGTTGTGACCCCACTATAACACAAAGATAATCTGGTGGGGGATACGACATCTTTGCAAGGCTGTGAACAACTGGTGGGGTTCCCCCCGCCTGAACCGGGCTGGAAAACTCCCCATAGTTTGCTAAACGGCAGCTCATGATTGGCCGCTGCTAAAGGACATGTCCGGCCTTGTTCAGCAGTCGCGAGCCAGGACGTAGGTAGTCCGCAGTAGAGATTTGGCATCACTCTCCTATTTGTCCAAACCAATTGGGTCATGTTCCGTTGCGAAGAATTTTCAAATTAGTAGGTAGGTAGGAACCGAGAGGCGATCAATGGCGTTGCTCGCAGGTAAACTATCAACACATGATAGGTAACCAACATAGGACCTACAATAAGTGTGTAGTGATCCTTACCTACCTACTATCGACTAGCAGATGCCTAAGTAATGATTTGTTCGGGACAAGGATAGCAGGGAAAATGTGTACCTTGAGGCAGATGAGAAGAAAGGCAATTCTCAGGGGCAAGACAGAACAGGTATCCAGAAGGTCGAAGTGAAAGCAATCATTCAGGAGACCGTACAATGTGCGTAGGACACCGGAATCATTCCGGCCCGGAGCTGACTTCAAACAAAAGTATAGAAAAAGAGCAAATACTTGGAAAACACAACAACTCCTTTTCATTAGCTAGGTGGTACACTTTAAGAGTCCTCAGTACCCAAGTCACCACCGCCAGTACTTCAGCCAGACGCTAGGAGGGAGAGAACTGAAGGCAAACCGCATCCGTAACGGCCTAGCACCGTCTCTCGTTACTCTCTAATTGGGATTGTGCCTCCCCGTGTCGGCGAGGAGAATCGGAAAGAGAAAAGAGGAAAAAAGGGAGGGTGAGCCTTAAGCAGTCTGTCCCTTGCCATTCCTCACCTCCCCAGCCTTCTTCTTCTCCGCCTCCCACCTGGCCTTCTCCTCCGCCCATCCCTCCATCGCCTGATCCATAACGGCCGTCCTACGGTCTATCGTGTCTACAAACGACGAGATAGCCCTAAGAATGGCAAGATCCCGCACGGACTCCTGCCCGCCCTCCCCGACATTAGAGTCAGAATCAGAATCAGGATCAGCAGCAATAGCAACACCACCACCACCGCCCTTCGTCACAGCCGCCCTCTTCCTCGCCCCTTTCTTTCTCTTCTCCTCTTCCTCCCTCTCCTTCCGCTTCCTCGCCCTCTCCTCCTCATACTCCTTCCGTTCAGCAAGAAACCTGACGCTGTGTCCAAGCCGAGCGTGCTCCTCCGAGAGGCCCGCATGCGGTCTGTTGGCCGGTGGCTGTGTGAAGAAGAGCACCCTCCCCCTATCGTCACGGGGGAACTGCTCCCTCACCTCCTGTGGGATCTGCGCGTCTACCAAGTCGGGTAGGGTGTAAACATCGGGGGGCCGGGGAGGGTTGTACACGTTTGGATGCACTACGGCGGCGGCGGGGGTGGCCGAGGCGTGCGAGTGAGCGTGCGGTATCGCGGCGGTGCTGGTGTTGATACTGCTAACGCTGCTGCCGCTGCCGCCCGTCGCAGCTGTGGTCATCGGTGCTCGTGAGGCGGTGGTCGGCAGGGCTTGAGAGGTAGGCGCCATGGTGCGGTGGTCGTAAACCGGCTGGGTAACGGAGCCTTGGTGGTGGGCTGCGCTAGGTACCGCGCCAGATGCGGCAGCTGCATATTGCGCTTGGAAGGGCTGCGCATGCTGCACTGGGGTCTGGGGTATGTACCCGCCCGGCGAAGGCATCGCATGGCTGCTAATTTGTGGGATGTGGCCCTGGGTTTGAGATACTGGGGATGGGACCGGCCGCTGCGCAGCGTATGCCGGAGAATAGGCAACGGAGGAAGGCGATGCGGCTGCTGGGCCAGCCACCTGGTGGTGGTAGGGTGTCGGAGTGCCCGACATGGGGACGTCACTCCGGAAGGATTGTCTCCGGAGGTGATCTGCCTGAATCTGGGGATGTGCGACTGGTGTTGGAGGAGGACTTGGTTGAGGTGACGGCGAGTCCTAATTGTTGGCAACTAAGTGAGTGACTGAGCGAACTAGCGAGTAATATGGACAAAGTTGAGACAGATGTTGGATTGACACAAGAACGTGACTGCAGCAATCGGAGCTGAAAAAGAGTGAGAGCGGAACGGAAAGGGAGTCAAGGCAAGGCAACAGTTGAGGTGGTATGGGGAGAAGAAAAGTGCACGCCTGAAGGGAGTGGATGTAGTGGTGGTCAGATCCAATGGGAGCCAACCAGCGTGACTCGACCGCCCGACTGACACGGGAGGATGAGAAGAGGGTGTGAAGAGGGGGTTCAGGGATGTAGGTTGAGCAGGGTAGTGGCGCGAAAGATTTCACCAACAGCGAAAGGACGTGACTTCAAGACAAGACTGAAATGAAAGCGAAGAAATGAAAAATGAGACAGCAAATCGGGAAACTGGGACAGACCGAAGACGGGGGGGAAATATAAAATACCAAGAGAAAAGAAGAGAAAGTAAAAGAAAAGAGGGAGAGAGAAAAGACAGAGAAATATGAAACAAAGAAAGACTTACGTGCTCTTCCTTGGGACGCTTGTGGACAGCACCGACAATAGGAGGCGCATTGGGGCTGCCCCAGGTGGGCTTCGGTAGAGGATCGGTCTCCCTTGCATCGTCCCTAAGCAGGTGCATGATAGGGCTGGGGTACTTCTTGACCTTCTTGGGGACTTTCCACAACTCCATGTCGTAGTCCTTCTCGCGCACCTCGTCCGGTAGGCAACTGGCCCACGTCTTGATCCGATTGAAGGTGAACTTCTCCTCGTTGTACCGAGCCTCGCATACGTACACCTCCTTGTCGAGCGGGAACCCCCGAGGGCGGCCTTTGTGATAGCGCGTCACGAACATGACGAAGCAGCGGTCCACAATCTCCTCCATGTTGTGGTCCCGGTACTGGCCCGTCTTGACCACCTCGTTCTCAAAGAACCGCTTGCTGAACCTGTGCACCGTCTGCTCCGGTCGGTAGTACCAGCACGCGTTGACCCAGAGCTGGCCCGCGCTGTCCTTCCACGTCCGGTAGATCTGAGCGACAATTGGCTTTGAGAGGTCGTTGGGGTTCCTAATATGGACCCAATCACCAACCTTCCAGACCTCGCCCCTATAGCTGATCTCGGCCAGGGGGAGCTTTCCATCCTCGTCCACAAATGAGTCGTCAGGCTTCGCCTTCTCCTGAGCAGCAGTGAGGCGCGCCTCCTTCTGTAGCTCGACAGCATCTTCGTACACCTTGCTGCCGGGTTCGTGGAATTTCTTGGCATTCTCGAACATCAGCTCGACGTCCGCGAGCGCCTGGTCGACGTTTTGGTACTTCTTGCGCTTCATCTTCCTCTTGATATACTCAAGCGATATCGGGGTTTTTATTGATTGGTAGTACTCCGGGTTGCTCGCCTTATCGGGTAGCTTTTCGAAGTGCAGGATCCTCAGGCTGCCGCTGTCGTTCTTGGGCTTGCGGAGGCTCTTCAGTAGGTTGTGGATCCGCGCCTCCATCGGGGTGAACACCTTTGGGGGCCGGCCACGCTTCTTGTGTGCTTCGTCCTCCTTGTCATCGTCGTCTTTTCTTGAGCGGCCACCCCGTCGTCGACGTCGTGGCTTGTCTTCGTCATCCGAGTCTTCATCCTCGTCATCTTCGTCCTCGTCATCTTCCTCTTCCTCCTCCTCTTCGGGTGCTGGAGAAGGGGAGTCATCCTCTGCTGGGGGGAGTTCACCCAGGTATGGTAGCTTTGCATCTTCGGGCTTGATTTCCCCGTGGGCAACGAGTTTCTGGAGCTGCTCGACAAATACCTCCCTCAGTCGAACTGCCTCCCCGAAGACAGGCGCCGACGGTCGGTTGAAAACTTGGGCATTGTGGCAGATCAAGGCGACGTCGCGGACGAACTGGGTGAATGTGCTGTACGTCTTCTTGAGAAGCTTGCCCTGCAGGGGGAGAGAGAGTCTCAGCATTGATCCCATCGGAGGCAGACATATATCTAAGGGCCTTGCCCGACTGACGAAAGCGTGTTCACACACTTACCCTAATCGTGCTGAATGCCATGGGCTCCTTGATGACCTCAAAATAGTATGGGTAGACACGCCTGTTTAGAAGCCGTTGGAAGTTGACCGCAAGAGTGTCCTCGTCCCTGCAGCGCAAAATAAAGATTGAACAAATCAGCGACCGCCTAAGCACAGAATCACCAACCGTCTCTGGCTGTAGCTATCCGGCTACAGCAGGGGCGTGGACATACATCGGGTCTTCCTTGTAGATGCAAAGGTACTGCGTGGTCGTTGATATGAGTTGGAGGAGGTCCGTCGATTGGAGGCTTTGCCGACCGGATGCACTGTCATCTGGCTCTCCGTCCGCATCGGCATCGTCATCTGCATCTGCGTCTGCATCAGCATCGGCGTCAGCATCGGCATCTGCGTCGGCATCCGCGTCGGCATCCGCGTCGGCATCTGCGTCGGCATCGGCATCAGCATCAGCATCATCATTGTCCTGGCGGTCGCCGCTGGCCCCGGTGACGGCGGCATTGATTTCGGCAGTGGTGTCATCGTCCTCCATCACGACATCTTGTTGTCCCTCAACTCCTTTTGCCTCAATGGACTCCTGGACCTCGATCACATCGCTGGCATGGTTGTTTTTGTTCTTGTTGTTGTTGGCATGTGCGTGGGGGTTGGCGCTCGCGTCGCCGGACCGACGGGCGGACATATTTACGGGTTGGTTGGATCCCGCGAGAGATGGTGGCGAAGAGGAACGAGTGTTGAGACCAAAAGGAAGGGACTGCGCATATCACATGTGCATGAGTCCAGAAGTAGGGCCAGGAGTCAGTCTCCGTGATGCTGATCGACTCAAAATTCGCCAAGGCGGAGAAAATATTGCGACAAGTCGCGACTCACTTCAATTCGCGTACTACGGTACCACCCATCAACAATTCCACAAAGCTGCTGGTTGCAGCTTGCCTTTCCCGTGCCAACCGCCACGCCTACCCAGCCTCACCTGACATTTCTCGTAGGTCACGTGCTGTGATTTTCACACTCAGATTAACAGCAACTGATTTGGGTTGGGAGTCCGCATCTAACATGGAATTATCTCGCGAATTTGAGTCAGAAACGTCACACCTTATACAGGGGAAACAATTAAGAAGTTTAAGGCTTTCATTTGGTGATCAAAATCCGCTTTCCTCTACTTGCTGGGTTGTTGAGTTAGAGTCAGCGAGACTAAAATGTCGCCGCGGGTGGCTCGCTGACTGAAGAAGAAACCCCTCGTGGGCATTTTCTTCGCCTTATCACTCTTTGCCACGCCAGTTCCATAACTTCCTAGGTAACCTGAGCAGGTAGGTGTAATAAAGACGATAAAGATAAAAGACCACAAGGGAAACCGACCAAAGGGGATAAAAACATCGAGTGCGAACTTTAAAACGAACGGTGCGGATTTGATTTTTCATTTTTTTATTGGGCGAATATTGCAGCCCCTTGGCTCCGAGAATACATAATTATCTTCTGGTCCCCTGACTTGCATCCTGTCTTAGCACAACCACGGGTTACAGCCAACATCACCACAAGTAAGTTGATGTCCCCTTTGTTCCGCGAACCAGGTTGAGCTTTCGGTCTCTTGCGCCTGGAGGGTATGGGCTAGGTGGTCAGAGGCCCATCAAAGTCACCGGGACCTTTTGGCGAATCTGCGGGCCCTTCAGTATATTTCACATGCCGTAAGAAGTGGACTCAGCTATGTGCCAACACTACCTACCTGTGAACCCACCTAGATGGCTTGCAAGAAGTCCCTCTTTAAAGGCGCCGATTGCCAATCTCCCAGGGCTGGGCGCACCACTAACCTGGCTTCAGTATTAGGCGAGATCTACGGTCCAACTAGTCCAACGGTTGGCAGAACAGGAGAACGATATGGGACATCTCTATAATCGTTAGACCCCTGCCTGTTGCATCTTTTCCTGGCCCCGCTCCTGTCTCAGCGTGCAGGGCGGATGAGGCAGAAACGCCACCATTCTTGAGATCTAGCACACCCTACCAAACAGGGGGTCGTTCCTCAAAAGCCACCATATCACAACCTCACGCCCACATCCAAACGAGGCATCATGGGCGTAGTTCGATTCAGGGTCCGCCACCCGAGCGGGATCCTCACACTCCAGCTAGATGAAAGCTCCACCGCCGCTGCGCTGGTTGAGCGCATCAGGGAGGAGACCGGGATACAGAACTTCTCACTTAAGAAGGACTACCCGCCCGTCGTCCTTGAACTCCATGGCAAGGACACTCCTCTGTTGGCACTTGAGATCAACCGCTCGACGCTCACTCTGATGCCGAAGGACGTCGCAGCGGAGGACCAAGCCGCCGCTAGAGCCGAGCAGGACGCTCGAGACTCTTTTTTGGCGGCCGAAATTGCGGCTGCCTCAGGGTCAACATCAGCGGAGGGGCAGACCGACACAGTCGAGAATCTCTCGGTCGATTGGCCCGAGAGGGATGGCCGCATGGGTGCGTTGAGAGCGTTCGCACCAAGCTTCTAGCTTTCTCTGGTTGGCCATTGCCTTGCTGCGGGTCGGGAAACGGGCTGACTTTCCTATCCATATACAACAGTGCTGCGTGTCATGGCCGATGACAACAGCTGCCTCTTTACTGCTCTCTCCAGTGCCCTGGTGCCTGAGGTCAAAGACCCGGCGCCGTTCCTCCGCAAGCAAATTGCCGAGTACATCCTATCGCACCCAGACACATATAACATGGCCACACTCGAGAAGCCTCCCCGGCAGTACGTGGAAAAGCTCCAGGGAAAAGATTTCTGGGGAGGTTCCATCGAGATCTCGGTGCTCAGCGACATTTATGATATCGAGATCGTTGCCGTTGATGTCAAAGTAAGCAAGCCTGCTGACCAGACTATTCCTTCCCTCACTCAATGCAACCTGTTACTCACTGCCTCCTGCCGTGCTTACCTGCCTCCCCAGACTCTTGAGTGTTTCCGCCATGGCGAGAACAAACAGGAGATGTGCCTGGTCCTCTACTCCGGCATCCACTACGACCGCATCGTGTGGGCGCTCGGGCCCGACACCCCTCCTGAATTCGATGCCTCACGGTTCGAAACAACTCTTGACTCTGTCATCAGTCGTGCCAAAGAGCTTGCCAAGAAGCTGCAGCGGGCAAACTACTACACCGACACGAACACAATGGTCCTCCGATGCGTAGTGCCAGGCTGCGAATGGATCGGCGACGCAAAGGCCGCCAACGAGCACATCAAGGAGACCGGGCACCAGGCCTTTGACGAGATCCCAGACATTAACTGAGAAAAGGGATAGCCCGCTTATCGTTGTTCGCCAGAGTGTGCAGAAGCGTCTGCTTATGGCCACTTGCACATACAATACCCCCTTATCAATCTACCTTAGCAAGTTGTTGTTGGGTTTTTTTTGTTGTTGTTGTTGTTGTTTGGGGGGAGGGGATTTGTGATCAGCGTGGCTTCTACCGGTCTATACCAGAGGAGTTTGTCGAAAAATCGGTGCGGGCTTTATGAACCAGAGTCTTAGACGTCGACCTCCTTTATAGCGAGTAGTAGTAGCTTAACGATGCCTCTCGAGAGGCAGCTATTAATAACGGCGTCCACCCATACCCATCCTTGGAGTCGACGTGGACCTTATTTATGGCGAGTAGTAGTTTAACGACGGTCTCGTATCCATTCTCAGCCTGTCCGTTCTTGGCCCGAAGCGGTTCAGTTAAGGGTAGACCTGGCTGCCATCAAGAGGGTGACTAGGAGAGTCAGGATGGCGACTAAGTACGACGCGATAGCGAACCCGGCGGAGGCATCGCCGCCAGAACTGATCGAGTACACGACCGCGAGTGGGAAGGTCATCATGAGGCCGACTCCGATCAGGGCCACCACGGCGTTCCAGTTCAGGCCTTCGACGAGGTACACTCCCCAGCCGATGACACGCCCATCACCGCCGCTAGGGTCCGGGTACTCGAGTCTGGTCCTGAGCTTCTTGGGCAACCAATTCGTCCAGTAGTTGTCCATGTGATGACCCGGCTCGAAGAGGACATGTAGATACGGTACGCCCATGAGGTCGGATGTTGGTTCTGCAGGGCAGTGGCTGTAGTCGTAGGTACGTTTCACCTTGACCTCCTCCTCAGGGGGCCATGAGTTGAGTTCGCGAATCCTAGCGCAGATATCCATCTTGATCGGAGCAAGCTCGAACTTATGAGTTTAGTATAAAATTGTTAGCTATTTCTTCCAGGTCTTACTCCCCCTAGACATACATCCTTCAGAATACCCACCTGAACAATATGAGCCGCCTTTGGGATGTAGAAAACGCTTTGTCCAATCCACCATACCATCCAGCTCAGGTTGAGGGCCTCAAAAACACGAATGATGGCCCCCTGGATCGCACTCCAGATGCTGTCCATAGCCAGGAGCAGCTTCCGGATGCGGACAGGTGTGCCTAGGCGGAAACGTCGCCGAGAGCGCACCTCGGAGTACACCCGCCTCATCTCTTCGAAGAGAGGTTCGTCGTTGTCTCCATCGCCGATGGTGATGTGTTCGAGCCTGAGTATCCCTGCGCCATTCACACAGATCAGCAGGAACCGATTCGGTGAGGGCACCAGGCGAACACTCTGGATACCGGGAGTTTCTCCTGGACCAATTCTCTTGGGCGTGGCCGGACCCGGGACAGCCGGCGAGGCAACAGATGGCACCAATCCAATGCTGTTCCTGCTGGAAGTTCCAGCTAACTGGCTTGGACCAACGGAGGTGCCTGGAAGCATTGCTTGTGCGGCGGTAGGCCCTGCGCATTGCCGCAGTTCGGCCTCAACCCGCTCTGCTGTCCGGTCGCCGATGTCGTGGACGTCGGCATACAACGACTTCCCGCAGCCCTACAAGATGATGGGATCTTCAGAGTTAGCTACACGATCGTCTCCCACACTGCCGGTCCATGACTGTGACCTACACATGTCCACGTGATGCGCTTATGGCCGACGAGGACCCGCGGTCTGGTCAGGTTGAGAACGTAATTTGAGAGGACACCAGCGCTTCCTCGGGGAAGATACCGGCCGAATGGACTCAACATGCGTTCAATGAAAATCTCCAATGTCGGCTTTCGCTGCGGAATATCCTGAGGCTCGTCGCTTCCCTGGACAGACTGCCGGAAGAGTAGGCAAAGCGTTGAGAAGGCAGAGGATCGTATCATGAACTGCTCCAGATCGATGCGGTCAGGTAGAGGTGCAGCGCTGAGGTCATCGCCTTCATCTTCATCGGGGCTGGCACCATCTGACAAGTCTTCAAGCCTTTGGTCAACAGGCGCATTTCTATCAAGCTGCTGCTCGGAAAACAACCTCCCAACTTTATCGAACCCTGAAGGGGAGTATTGCAGCCCAACTGTCAACGCTTCCAGGCTTGTCTCTGCTGTTGGATCCAGCTCCGAAAGCGCTTTTCGAGTCACAAGCCGAGCCTTTCGCTGCACAAGGGTCCCCGCCGCCTTCTCTGAGGGGCTTTTTGCTAACTTCAATAACCCACTCCCGTACTGCTTGAGCAAACCTGCGAATTTCTTCTGGAGTCTCTCCCGGGGCATGCGCTGGAGCGCGGCCAAGAAAAGAGGCCGAAGTACGACATGGGTGGCAAGTTGATGCGCGACCACATCGATTGCCTCGGCCACGCGCTCACGAAAGGCTGCCGAAGATTCAGATGTGCTAGCCAAAGTCGGGCCAGACAAGACAGTGACGGGAGAGGTCGTGCCGGACGGAACGCTTAACGTGCCGTCATCTTTAGAAGACTCAGGACGATGTCTGTCCCTTTCCAAGGCGATAATTTGCGTCGCACAGCCTGTGCATCGATAATGGAGGCACGTGGGGATTGCGCAGGCGATGGAGATGGGAGCGGAATACGGCCCAAAATGGCATCGACACTGGGAGTGTTAGTTTCCAAGACTACCATCGCTACCTAGGCAGGCACTTATATAATTTGTGTATAAATTGTCCCTTACGCAGTACCACATTTCGACATGTGTGCGGTTAGATCGTCCGCCGCGGCTGGAGCGGCTGGGGTGGCTGGGCATTGTCGTTCAGCAGAGTCTCGTGACACTGGCAAGGCTAAACTACCTCAGTTGAGCTAGAAAGCCAGTCATCTAGATGAAGGGGCAGACAGGATATAGAACCCGCTGTGCCATGACCAAGTAAGGGATGGAAATGCTGAGCATCGTTCGTGTCGAGGATTCATTGCGTCAAGATTTCTTTGGGTTGATGATTGTATGGGTTCAGCTGAGCATCCATGCCCCACACAGCCACGTCACCGTCACAACTGTACAGTTCCATACGATCCATTCCACACACCGTATCCGGTCAAGGCAATTCTTAGTCTCAGTGGCTCAGCCTAGACGCTGGAAGCCGCCCGTAGGCCCACCAGTTTTCCTATAAGAATTATACCGCAGTATGTTGCGAGCTGGAGACACTAGCCACTTTGACCACCCCCCTTTAACCCTTTGAGGTACCTACTTACCAACCTACCTGAAGTACTTACAAGCAAGCAACATAACGCTTTTATATTCCATTCCGCATAGGCCAGGCTTGTAGTAGGCGAGTTGCTTTGTGTTATAATCTTCTCTTCAAGTATTCCGTGCATAAAAGGCTACGTCAAATCAAACACCCCCTCCAGCTACTAGTCAGAGCATCCTTTCCGTACAAACTACTCCTTGTACGTCATCCCTCCACCAAAGCTGTGCTCACTGTTCTTCCCGCCAGCCGTGGCCTTCCCTTCCTTGACGCCCGTCTCGAACGCGCACGTGCCCATGTCCAGCTTTTTCGCCGGACCGGAGGGAGAGATGTCGAAGTCGAAGATGTCCATCGGCAGGCCGATGGTGGTACAGGCGTTCGGGATGTCGACGATGCCAGCCACGTGGCCCTGGATCGGCGCGCACGACATGAGGAGGTACGACTGGTAGTCGCTGTAGCCGAAGCGGCGGAGATACTCGATGACCCCTGAGTGTTGCGTATAAGTTACGTGGCATGAATCCGGGTATGACTGACTTTGTATGGGACAGCCTTCGGGGAGTTTGGCCACTCACGCAGCGAGGACTGCCGATACGCCACCGTCACATCCATATAGTGTTGCTTCCCGTGCTCATCAACGCTGAAGCCTTCGAAGTATATGTGCCTTCCCGGCCCGAACTGTGGCTCCACGGGCCCCGGGATGTAGATGGGTGACTTGAGCCCCAGGTCGGCCATCCCGTTCTTGATGACCTTGAAGTTGATAGTAATGACTCCGGCCATCTCGATCGCTCCGCAGAAGGAGATCTCGCCATCACCCTCTGTCGAGCTGAAGTCAGTTGTACGTGCGCATCATCAAAAGCCCACCCCAATAATCAGCCGGGGAGCGCCCACTTACGAGAAAAGTGTAAATCTCCAACACTGAACTTCGCGCCGGGAACGTACACAGGCAGATAGACCTTGCTGCCGCGGCTGAGGTTTTTGATGCTGGAACGGACATCGGATTAGTCTGCGGTCCGCAGTCTGAATTCGGTTAATCCCCCAACCCCAGGGTCCCCCCC
>PYSP01000535.1:0-14743 GCA_003049395.1 Pseudohalonectria lignicola | reverse complement strand
TCTCCTCTTATAGAGCCTTACACCACTGAAAATATAGCGCTCCCAGTACTAGTTTTAACGCTTATAGTATTATAAGGTATAGAGCATTTATAACTGCTTGATTTAGTGGAAATAAACCCTATACGGACCTCTGAAACTTTATTCCGTGAAAGTTTTTAGTAACCTTAAGTGTAGTAACTAGCAATTCTTAGCGCATGCGTAAAGTAAAGAACCCCTGCAAATATAGGCCTGACGACCCTGTATTTCAAGACTAGTAACACATTAACAACTTTAACTTTTTACCCAGAGGATTCTCGAGGTCGGGGGGGACTCTCAGCCACTCGGCAAGCATTGGATCACTGGTTTTTTAAAGAGGAACCCGGCCCTTAAGGTACAGAGGGTCCGCTCCCTTGATTCCAAGCGCGCTNAAAGAGGAACCCGGCCCTTAAGGTACAGAGGGTCCGCTCCCTTGATTCCAAGCGCGCTAATAGTGCCTCGACTGAAAATATCAGGGCTTAGTGGCCAAATCTAGCCCTCCCAGTCGTTAAGGCAGTTCTTCTAAAGAACCGGTGGAATGTTAACGAGGCCGGTATTATAAAAGGCCAGGGTGTGACGATCAGGGTCTACTGGTATACGAGATACCAGTGGGCTCAATCAACGGGTTTGTGTTCGGGTACGAGTACGGCGAGACTTATATTAGACGACGGGATTCTCTTATAAAAGGGCTGGGCTTGGTGTAAGGCTTGTTGGATGAGACAGACTGGGATGGAATGGACGAGTCACGGGTGGGGTGTTGCTAATCGGTCTCTCGCTTCAGAAAGGAGATGTATTATCAAGTTGACTACTAAAGAGCTAACTAGCTATTCTATCTATCCTAAGTAGGGAGCGTATGTCCTTTATATATTCATAGCTCTTCCGTAGTAAGTCCTGATCGCGA
Source organism: Pseudohalonectria lignicola (assembly GCA_003049395.1). NCBI lineage: Eukaryota > Fungi > Ascomycota > Sordariomycetes > Magnaporthales > Ophioceraceae > Pseudohalonectria > Pseudohalonectria lignicola. Next base: position 13,827 of record PYSP01000535.1, on the reverse strand, counting down.
GTGATTCTTTACGAATCACTTGTGATCGTTGCTTCGTGGTGATCTCCTAGAGATCACAGTAGATCCTTACCTGCCGGGCGTGTCGTGATCACGTAACCACTTAGTCCGTGCTTCCTATGTTATTTCCCTCAGGCCAGGCCTGCGGGGCCAGGCCCGCTAGGCTCCTTTATTCCGTTCTTCCGACTTCGTTGGTCCTGGACATCTGGTCGTAACATCAGGTCTCCCCTCCCTTAGTTTGAGTCCCGCAAACCTTTAAGTAATAAGCGTTCCTGCCTCTTCTATTTAACTGCTTTTTCTTTCTCGTCGTTCGTTAGCCTTTTCTCCTGTTTGGTTGCTAATACGATGTCGGGTCGTATTCAGAAGCGAAAGTCTCCTGCCTCGACGACTCGTCGTCACGCCCTTCTCGCGGTCCTTGTTTCTTCCTGCACTGAGATGCCTTCTTGTTCTTCGTGCGAGTCCCGCGGTCGTTCCAAGTGCGAGGTTTCTCCACTGGACTCTTCCCGGTGTATCGAATGCGTTCGCTCGAACCGTTCTAACTGCGACGTTCTCGGGGTTTCGTCTTCTCAACTTCTTCGGATTACTGCTTAACACTCTCGTCTGGAGGAGGAGTTAGAGGCGGCCGAGGAGGAGCGCCGTCGTTAAGACGCTAAGGTCGAGCGTTTACGTGAGCAGAAGAAGTTATGGTTTAAGAAGATAATACGCGCCGTGCGCCGGGGGATTAATAACGTGGAGGAGTTAGAGAAAGTCGAGAAGGAGGAAGCTGAGCGGGAGGAGTAGCGTTAGCGTGGCGACCGTCTTACTTCTACCGCGGGGAACGAGCTTCCTTCCGGTTTCTTAGCTGACTGGGACGCGGTTTATCCCGAGGTTACTTTAACTCCATCGGTTTTTACCGAGTTTAATAAGTGTTTTCTTTTATTCGCGTTTTTCTAGTTCTATACTAATAGGTGCCTTTATAGGTATTATAAAGGGTTCGTCGGGTGCCGTGACTAGGGGTTTTTAATTGGTAATCCGGGTATCTTTATACTCCTAGAGGGTTTATTAGGCGTTTTCGAGGTTTCCCTTTAGTTCCTAAGTGTTTTCTTCGTAGCCGTAGTTTTTCCACTTAATTAAGTACTTTATAATCCCGTCGTCGTTTTTTCTACTATTAAGGATTTATTCTACCTCGTACTCTTATTCTAAATTAACCTCGATCCTATCGTTCGTTTGCGACCCTTGTAATACTGGTTCTAATAATAAGACGTGGAAGACCGGGTGGATTCGTATTATTATAGGTAAGCTAAGTTAGTAGTTAATTAGTGAGACGACTTTATTAATTTTAAACGGGCCGATTTTCTTAAAATCGAGTTTATCGCTTAATCGTTTTATTTTAATATTACGTCGGAGGAGATAAACGCTATCCCCCTCCTTAAAGGTTAGTCCTTTTAACCTTCTTATATTAGCGTTTTTACTCATTCGTCCCCTGACGAATTGCAAATCTTTCTGTAGTTCGCCGTAAAGCTGCCGGAGTTTTTCGGCTTTCACGAGTACTTTAAGCGCGGTTCCTGTTTCTCTTAGCTCGTAATATACTATTAGGGTGTATCCGTAATTAGCGTAGAACAGGGTGTACTTCGTACTTTCGTATTCGGAGCTATTATAAACGAACTAAGCGGTTAATAGGAGTTATACCCAGTTATCTTATTCGTAATTAATATAATAGCGTAAGTACTATTCGAGCGTTTAATTCGTTCTTTCTATCTGTTTATCCGTTTATAGGTGAAACGCCGTGGATAACTTATACTTTATCCCTAGTTATAATATAAGGGACTTCCAGAATCGCGACGTGAAGAGCTTATCTCGGTCGGAGATTACCTCTTCCGGGAGGCCGTGGCTTATAACGAGGTGTCGGAGGAACGTATACGCTAGTTCCTTTATATCGCTTACTTCCTTATAAGGGAGGAAAAGGGCGTATTTAGTGAATCGGTCGACGATAATTAAGATACTATCGTAAACTATCCTTATCAGGGGTTCTCGGGATCGGGGTAGCTTAACGATAAAGTCGAGCGTGACCGATTATTATAGTCGTTTTAATAGTGGTAATAGCTAAAGGAGCCCGTACGGTTTATACCGGCTTAGCTTACTTTTCGCACAGGTCTCATAATCCTATATTACGTTCTGGACCTATTATCGTATTCCTATAAAGCCGTAATGTTATTAGAGTCGCTTCCATATCTTTTTAATTCCTTAATAGCCGTATACCGGTACTTCGTACACTTATCGGATTTCTTCTAAGGTGAGGAGTTTTACTTACTTTCCTTATTATTTAATGGTTATGCTAAGGTTCTTTTACGCTAGGACGAAGTCTCCGCTATCGTCTTTAAGGAAAGTCCTTATCTCTTTTAATACTATTTCTTCGTAATCGGTCCTTCGGCTAAGGGCGTCGGCTCTCCCGTTCTCGGATCCTTTCTTATAAATAATTCTGAAGTGGAATTCGGATAAGAATTCCGACCATTTAATCTATCTTTTATTTAGATCCTTACTAGTGGTAAAGGTAACGAGGTTCTTATAATCGGTGTAAACTTTAACCTCGTATTTAATCCCTAAGAGTTAAGGTTTCTATTCTTCGAACGCTCTGATAATTACTATAAGTTCTTTATTATGGATTTAATAGTTAAGCTCCGGTCCGTAGAGCTTATTTAAAAAGAAGGCGTACGGATATAATCGTCCTTCCTCGTCTCTTTATCCGAGCTGCGCGCCGATCGCGTAATCGGAGGCGTTTATCTCGACCTCGAACGGTTTCGTTAGGTCTGGTATTTTCAGGATTAGCTCGTTAAGGACTTGTTCCTTCAACTGGTCGAACGCTCGCTAGGCTCCCTGGCTCCAGTCGAAGTTTTAATCTTTCTTCGTCAGGTTAGTGAATGGGGTAACGATTACACCGTACCCTTTTATAAACTTCCTATAGAAGTTTATAAAGCCGAGGAATACCTTAACGTCCTTAACGTTTTTTAACTGGGGCTATTCCCGTACCGCCGTAATCTTAAAGTCTTCCATTCGTATCTCGCCGGGTGAGATGGTGTATCCGAGGAAAGTGACTTTTTAGGCGTGAAAGGTGCTTTTCTCTGGCTCGATAAGAAGTTTTACTCTCTCCAGTTTTTATAGCACTTAATGGACGTGTTATTAATAGTCTTCGAGTGTTTTAAAGAAGATAAGGATATCGTCGAGGTAGATTATTACGAATATATCCAGGTACTCCCGGAGTATTTAGTTAATTATAGTTTAAAAGGTGGCTAAGGCGTTAGTAAGGCCGAAGGGTATAATAAGGTACTCGAAATATCCTCGCCTTATACGGAACGCTATTTTCCACTCTTCTCCTGACTTCATCCTAATAAGGTTATACGCTCCTTTAAGGTTTAAGGTCGTGAACTATTATACCGCGTGGAGGAGGTCTCGGAGCTCGTTAATTAAGGGTAGCGGGTAGTAGTTCTTAATCGTGATATCGTTAAGGCCTCGGTAGTCCACGTAAAGTCTCTAGCGGGGTTTTTCTCGTATATATCCCTTCTTCGGGACGAAAAGGATTAGGTATCCCGCGGGTGATATAGAAGGTCTGATATATCCTTTCTTAAGGTTTTCCTCGAGGTATTAATCGAGGGCCTCCATTTATACTGGGTTAAGTCTATATATTTTCTAGAACTTAGGCTGGGTTCCTTCCTTCAGGGGTATCTCGTAGTCGAACGAGCTGTATTCTAGCAATCCGGTTTCGAGTTCTTCCGCGAAGAGTTATCGGTATTACTGATATTCTGTCGGTACTCTCTTAAGTCGATCCTCCGTAGGTATCGCTTAGGGTTTTAATCGGGGCCGCTTGTAGATAATCGCGGTTTCTTCCTCCGATGTTAATACTAGGGCTAGCGCTCGCGCCGGGTGAAGGGAAGTTGCGATTCCTTTCTCTTAAACCTCTAATCCTTTTACTCTCCAGATCCTTTCCAACTTATTTAAGGGTCCTTACTTTAAACTCTACCTTACGACTAAGTCGTCCTACTGAACTTGGCCTGTTATCTAGTTTATCCTTAGGTTATTCTTTCGAAGCTAGGGGATGCCTAATATCACCTCCTACTCTCCGATCTCCGTAATATCTAGGGTGATCGTCTCTAAGTGGTTATTAATAATCAGTTAAAGGGGCGTAATCTCCTTATCGATAATTCCTCCACCGTAGTGAACGGGTTCTCCCTTTACGGTTTGCAACTTATATGGCTCGCCTTTTTACTGCTATAGGATCCTATATAAGTTAATCCATCTGGGTAACGCGTAATTTCCTTAGGCTCCGCTGTTTAAAAGGGCCTGCGTCGGTATATCGAAGATTCTGGCGTCTAGCCGGAAGTGGTTTATATCTTCGCATTTAGGGATACTCGTTATTCGTAAGGCCTTAATTCCCTTAACTTATTTGGCTATCCGGTGCCCTGCTCCGGCTGGCCTTAGCAGTTTTTTAGCTGCTGTGTATTTCTTACGTTCTTCCTCGCGATTACTTCCCGTGCTCTGGCAGCGTCTGGGATTCGAACTTTCCTGGGCGGGTATCCTCCCTCATCCAGAGTTCGGGGGTCCTAAGAAGCGGTGACTGGCTTCTCCGGGGGTTGTGACTTATACCACGCTTATACTTTTACTAGCATATATAGTTTACATACTACTCTATCGCAATCGTTCCACCGTCCGTACGGTGTGTTATAACAGATTATAGGGTACTAGCTGTTTAAGGTAAACACTACTTCGTCTTTTTAAGTGAGTCGGATTCGTAATACCTAGTAGGGGAACTCGTTAGATTAATAGATATACGAGATTAATCCCTGTTTTCGTCGTCGTGGGTAGAATTGGTTTTATATTTTAGCGACGTAGTGTTTGCCGCAGTTATCCACGAAGCACTTAACCTAAAAGATAAGGTTGTATGACGTGTGTCGGGGGTCGAGGAATTCGTGGTCTCCGAATTTCCCTCCGTGACTTTCCCACGTCGTCGGGTCGTTTTTTACTTCCAGGTGTCCCAAACCTAGGATCGTGATTAACTAGTCGTCCCGGTAAGGGTCGATAACCAGTTTCTCGTATCCTCCGTTTACCTTATAGGCCCGTTAGCCGTAATAACGGGGCTTTTCTTCCTCGTAAGTATCTGTTATGTCAATTGCAGGGGAAGCAATATAGAATAAAATTAGGTAGAAAAGCGTATGATGCGTTCATTGATTTCTGTGCGGCCGTTACGGAGTTTTCTAGCAAAAGCCCTTGTGCACTGACTAGGGGTCAGTGCGGGCTGTTACCTGGTGGCTCAGGCCATTAACTCCTATTGCCAGGGGCACCCCCTCTGGCAGCCGCAATAAGTGCCGGGGCATAAAAGAGCTACTATCGTCCTCGACAGCCTACTTAGTTAAACTAACGCACAATTCTCCTACCCTTCAGCGGACCTTACGGGGTCGACCTCGCTTCCGCTTAAGGGTATTAACCAGGACTGGAGATGCCCTTAAGGCATTAACCTTAGCCCTCTTAGCTTCGTATTCAGCTACTAACTCCTTAGCATTGTCCAGCTCCTCTAAGTCCATCCAACTATCGTCCTGCGGGCCATATCCCTTCCAGCGTACCTGGTACTGTAGCCGTCCATCCTTGCCGAAGTATTAATGGCTAACGATGCGTTCCAGTTCGTACATAGGCCTGTCGTCAGTGGGATCGACAGCGATAACCTCCTCCTCGTCGTACTCCACAGGACCTGGGGGTGGAGGGCGTCGCTTGAAGAGATCGTCGTCGCAGTCGTACTTGCCCAGATACTGGATGCTGACGATAGGGTGTAGGCGGTCACGTATGTGCTCAGGGAAGTTAAGCTCGTACGCTAAAGGGGACACCTTACGGACCACAGTATAAGGTCCCTCGCGTACGGGCATTTCCTTACGGTTCTAGGAGGCCTTAAGCTTATATGCCTTGCCTATAAACAGCTAGACTTTATCTCTTATATTAAATTCCACAGGGCGGTGTTAGGAATCGTACCGCCGCTTAACCTCTATTACAGTAACGTTTAAGGCCAGCTATACGTCTTATCGAAGGTGCGTACGCAGGAAACGGATCTCCTCTATACACTTTAACACCTTATCAGGGTTAAGCAGTCGGTCTACCGGCCCTTAAATCTTAAACCCGTACAAGTACTCGTGCGGACTGGCGTCGATCGGGTCCGTACGAGCGTTATTTAGGTTCCACTGCAAAGGAAGGATAACATCGACCCATGAAGCATCGGGGTCAGGGTTCTCGAAGGCGTGATACCGGATCGCCAGCTTAACGATACGGTTCTTACGTTCTGACTGTCCGTCGGCTTAGGGGTGGTAAGCCGTAATCATTTAGAGCCTAGTACTAAACGCTTTCCACAATCCTGTCCAGAACTCCGAAGTGAATTTGGCATCTCGGTCGGAGATAATGGCCTTGGGATAGGCCCAGTCGGCTATCAGCAGTTATCGGGCTAAGGCCTGTGCCCACTGGCAGGTATTATATTTCTCGTGGCCTGGGATTAACGTAATGCGTTTGGAGGACTTGTAAGTGACAGTCGCCAGTGCGTTATAAGCGTTAAAGCCCTCCATATGCCAGGGTGTGCCTGCTGATGCCACTGTGGGTAGGGCCGTGATAAAGTTAATAGTGATCACCGCTATGGGCTCCTCCGGGGCCTATATAGGCTGTATAACTCCAGGAGGCTTCTGGTTATTAGATTTAACAGCGTTATAAGCGTGGCACTTATTAATATATTCGTCGATAAGGTATCGCTTACGTCGGAAGTGTAAGTGGTCCAGGGTCTGTATTATACGGTGGCGGCCGGTATAATACTTATCGTCGTGAGTATCTCTCAGTACGTCTACCACCTCTAATATTGGCACTATTAAGCGTTCGATACCTTCGTGGCTGCGATTATACAGCAGGCCGTTAATTAAGCGGAAAGCCAGCCCGGGCTTAGAAGCGTTTAACGCGCCCTCGCGTTAGCCCTCGGCTATTAAGTCGTCGATAATACGCTACCACACGGGCTCCTTAGCGTAGCCGTCGCGGTACCGCTGACGAAGCTCGTCAGGCATCTTAGCCTCCGCTATGGCTAGCACTAGGTCCCCGAGGAACAAAGCGTCATCATCGTCCCAGAGGGCGTCAAGTACTAGTTCGTCTGGCCGCTGTCGCGTGGTATCATCGTCGCACACCGTGGCAAGGCGTGAGAGTGCGTCAGGTACGAGGTTAAGGCGGCCTACCAGATGGTAAACATTAAGAGGGTAGGCTGATAAGTAAATGGATATATTAATTAGTCGCGTGTTCGACCTGTCCGTTAACACCGATTCCAGCGATGTTTTATTAACGATGCCCTTCGTAGCGTTATAATTAGTCAGGACGACGATCCGGTGATTGCTAGAGTGTAACATGGTTCGTAGACGCTTATATGCCCAGACCAGGCAGGCCACCTCCAGCTCCGAAGGACCGTAGTTAAGCTCAGCGGCCGTCAAGTAGCGACTAAGGAATATAATAGGCTCGATTACAATTAACGGAATCGTGCTGCCTGAGTCCTATACGTGACCATCCTTAAGGTGGAAAACTATAATACTAAAGCCTCGCTTAAGGCTACCGTCGATCTATAAGAACAGCGGCTTATCGGGATTCATATAGTAAAGCCGTATCTCCTCCGTGATATATTTCTGCATAACTTTAAAGGAAGCGACCTCAGCAGGAGTTAGGTTAAAAGTAGTACTACGGACGTAACTCTACCGCTTACTTATATTACCGGTAGGTAACCTCCCTACTTTACGGCCTTCCGCCAGTAGGGTTACCTTACGTTTCTGGAGGGGCTTTATTAACTAGGTATAATACGGAATCATACTGCGTAAGAAGCCAGAGCTGCTAAGGTAGGTCTTTAAAGCCTTAAGCGTACGTGGGAAGGTTAAGTCTTTAAAGCCCTATATGCGCTAAGCAGTGGTTAACAGCCTAAAGGCATCGATATAAAATCCGAGCAGCTCGATAAAGGGATATCTAACGAACGACTTTATAGCTAATAGCGATATATTACGGGACTGGAACAGACCGAACACCTGCTTAACGTGGTGATAATACTCCTTTAAGCTGTTAGAGAAGATGACGATGTCGTCGATAAAGGCCCTGTAAAATTAGCGGTAATCTCGTAGGAGCTCGTCCACAAATCGCTAGGTATAGGCCGGGGAGTTCTTAAAGCTTATTAAAGTAACGGTTAACCGCTTAAGTCCTCGGTGACTGATTAAGGTGAAGCGATTCCGGTGCTCCTTATGGATTAGAAACTGGTGGAAGAAAGCTGTAGCGTCGACGACCGTAATATATCGCTTGCCTCGCAGGGATTTAATAACATCCGACTGTAAAGGTAACGGGTAGGCGTCAGGTACGGCTACCTTATTAAGTTGCCGTAGGTCGATAATAACTCGTCCCTTATCTTAGCCGTGTACTCGTCTCCAGACTATAAAGACTGGATGTGCAAAAGGAAACGCCTCGCGTACCCATTCCATACGTGCTTAATCGTATAGTTTATCGAATTTGCTGTCTAGAAAGGCTTGGTCACGCTTGGATAAAGGGTAGGCTCGCGAGGCTAACTTGACGCCTTGGTTCTGCCAGCCGTCGATTAAGGGCGCTTTCATGCGATCCTCGGGGTCGACGTCGATCGGGCCGGTGTTATTCCAGATGGTATCGAAAGCCTTACAAATCAGCTGTAGTCGTCGGGCGGCCCCTATGTCTAAAGTATAGATTTGAACTCTATACTTAGTTTTAACGAAGGGTGCCCTGTCAAGTGTCTTAAGGCTAAAGCCTTATCACTCCTTAACCTTAAGGTACTTTAGGAGTTCCAGGCCTTCTATGCCAAGGTCTGGTTAAGGCTCTGGCGTAAGCGTGGCCTTAATAACAGCGTTAACCGTAGGGAAGTTGCCCGAGGCGGAGATAATATTGAACACCTCGTCCGATAAGGGAGTGACTAATAACGAGGGGTTGGCGATAGCCTGAGAGGGCTCGGAAGCCGGTGTGGTTGAAATCACCGTCACGGTGGCATCGATTTCCGAGCAGACTTCTGGCGTCAGGTTGAACTCCGCCCCTAACGCTGGGACTAAGGCCGGACCAGCGAATAAGTCGGTAGTTATAGGGACCGTGGATATATAACGGTTATTAAGAAGGAGATCCTTAGGCGGGCCCGCTAGCGCGCTGGCTTGGCTAGCTACGGAAGCTATAGCTAAGGCTCTTAATGCCTTACTTATTAAAGTCACGAAGTAGGCGTAGTCTACCTGTTCGTGGATCGTAGCCAAGCGTGTATTCTTAGCGATGCGGATCTCCTTAATAGTAGGGTTAGAGACTATTACTAATTAAGGTATGCCAGTATCGATTACGGCACTTAGTACGGCGGGGTGCGTAACGGTTAAGCTGAAAGGTCGACCCTTCGGTAAAGGGATATACTTAATAAGTACGTAAGTGGTTACGCCTGGGGGCAGCTTAATAACGTAGGTGTTAATTACCTTGCGGACCACTGGGGTAATAGTCTTTATAATCTCGAAGGGAACCGTGAACTTCTCACCCGGGAAGTAGATATTAGAGTCCTCGTAGTTAACGTATACTCGACGCGGGTGCGCCCAGCTATTATTAAGCAGGTAACCGGCTTCCAGGTGGTCGATTACCTAGGCTTAAGCAGTCTTCTTTACGACATTAGCTATGCCATTAGCCTTAATACCTTCCGTATAGAAGTCGAAGGTTACGTACTTATTAAGCCGTATAATGTTATTAGAGAAGGCTCCCTTAACATCTCCTCCGCCTAGCTCCCTGATAATCTCGTGAGAGAACTGCTTAAGGAAGTTCTTATCTATTATATAACGACTAATGCCTATATCGATATAGATAGTCGCTTTAGGCTTATTTAAGCTAGGGCGAACCTTAACCTTAAGATAGGTATAACCTCCTATTAAACTCGCCTTTTCGCTACTAGGAGGAGTCTCGATAACGACCTCCTTTTCAGTCACCTTTAATAATGCCTAGGGCTCCGTAACGGTGTAAATATTATAAACGGGCTTATAACACTCGTTTTTCTTAAGATGTTTGAATAGGGCATTTCGAGAGTTAAACTCAACTTTATAGCGACGGCAGGTACGTCGCTTCTTAAGAGTCATAGAGATGACGTTATTAATAAGAGACCGCTTAAAGCTGTACGACGATAACGAGCGGTCGTCTTCGCTACTCGAGGCCTCGTCTTAATCAGCGTCGCTAACGATATAGGCGCGGTCGTATAGCCTCTCCCGCTCCTTATCACGATACCGACGGTCTTTATCGTCGTCACGACGACGATCTCCATCTCGATACCGATCACGATTACGATCTTCACGGCGGCGATCTCGATTCCGGTCGCGGTCGTCACGATAACGATCACGGTTACGATCGTTATCGCGGTAGCTCCGGTAACCCTTGTCGTTACGACGGCGATCACGATCTCGGTCGCGGAAACGGTTACCTCGTTCGTCACGCTTATTATCACGACTAGCTGGCTTCCACTCGATAGCCAGAGGAGCCACTATAGCAGGGAGCTTTAGCTTCTTACTCATAATATCTGTCTTATAATAGTCCGCCGCGTGTTACTTAGGCTTGATATAAGGGTACCTGTCCTGGGCGAGAGAGACGAGTATATTCTTATATTCCTCTAAGTGGATCAAGTACTCGTTTAGTGTCTAATTCCTCGATGGCGGGCGCAGTCTCTCGCGAATACTTAAGGCGAGCTTACCCCAGACGTAATACGCTATACCGTACTAGTTAGTGTTATTATCGTCAAGCATTCCAGTGGCGCGGGCGTAGCGTAACATCTTGATAAAGAAATTGGATAGCGCGGACTCGTTAGTAGCTAGGTCTCTTAAGGAGACCGTTAACTCCTGGAACAGCCGTATAGCCTTTCCAGCGTCAGGTCGGAACCGATTCTTAAGCTCGTTTATAACCGCCTGAAGGCCTTACTCTCGTAATCGCTACCTCTCCAGGGCCGGCACTTAGTAACTCTATTAAATAACGGCCGCGCTGTTTAATAGGGTTTAGAATAGGTTAAGTAGCTGTTTCTCCGCGTTAATGCGGGTAGCAGGGTCTTTAAGGAAAGTACGGAGGCGGTCTTCGAAAGCGAAGACGTCTGTAAAAATGAGCTTATTATCCTTAAAGATAACGCCTTAGTTATCAGGATCAGGATAATACGGGTTAAAGATGCTAATATCATCTCGTTTAAGCCTGAATCTGTCGCCGTTAGTAGTCGAGAAACTAATATCGTGAAAGGGCTTACGGTCACGGCGATTAAGAACAGGGGGTTAGTCTCCTACCTATTACTATTACTGTTTCTGGCTCAAGTCGTCAATCTTATCGTCCAGGCGCTGGATTATATCGGTCAGTCTCGTCAGGGCAACTTATATATCCGCTTATTAATCGGCTTATTACCTGGCCAGCTAATCGATCTTCTTCTCTATTTATCCTTTAAAGTTAAGGATTATTCCCACTACTATTACTATATCTTATAGGAGAGATACTGCATTCTCCGTACCCTTAGCCACCTGTTTAATCCTCCTCTCTATCCTCTTCTGCTTCTCGTCCAGATAAACGATACTTATGGTGTTATTAGTGATTTTCTCTAGCCGAGGTGGTAGAGGCTTACCTAAGTCTGCCTCAGCTGTAGCAGATAGACTCTCTCTCAGGCGACGGCCTCGGTGAAGGAGATTAACACTCTGACGGCGGTCGTCAAGCTGTTTAAAGGGGGTGTGGTTATCAAGAGGGAAACCTTAATCCTCGTCTTCCGATTCGAAAGTGACGGGCGCGCCTCTCTGGTCTCGCCGCTCACGGCGGGCGTCGTCACTGTCGTCTAGGGAATCGAGGGACGATTAGCGTGCCTTTTCTTTACCCTTACGGGTTAAGGGACCCTCTTCAGGGTCGTTTAGATTGCTCCTTACCATCTGGTCTGTGTTGTAGGAAGTCAAATTATCCACAGATTGATCGGGGGGTTATGACTTTAAATGGGGATGCGTTTATAAATTAGTCTTCTCTTCCAAACAGTGATTACTTAAGTTCACCACTATTCTTCTGATCTGATCCTTTACGGCCAAGTCACTTATCGTCAGGTAGACTAGGATCCGAATTATATAGGCGTGGCTACTTAAAGTTCACCACGCTACGGGGGTTTTGCAAGCAGAAAACTGGTCTCCGAAGATACTAGGTACTTATAGAGCTGGTTAATTAGTTTTCTAGTGATCTGGCGTAAGATCTAGTTCCTTTACACGGCAAAGAGTTGCTACCACTTATTATGTCAATTACAGGGGAAGTAATATAGAATAAAATTAGGTAGAAAAGCGCATAATGCGTTCATTAATTTCTGTACGGCCGTTGCGGAGTTTTCTAGCAAAAGCCCTTATGCACTGACCAGGGGTCAGTGCGGGCTGTTACCTGGTGGCTCAGGCCACTAACTCTTATTGCTAGGGGCACCCCTTCTGGCAGCCGCAATAATATCGTCCCCGGAGCTACTCTCCGGTGGTTCTTATTTTACTGGAACGAGTGCTTAAGACTATATAGGAGTCTCTTTAACCACTGAGATAAAGTCGTCCGGGACGATCGCGTCGTCCTCCGGATTCTTCTCTTTCTTAATAGGTCGTCGGCGCAGCATAGCGACGGTCCTTCTCTTAAGTGCCTTCGGGTACTAACCTGCTCCGTCCTTAAAGTCTTAATAGGTGAGGCAGTTATCGTTATAGTATACGGTCCACGAGAGGAGTGCGTGTCCGTCCGCCGCGTCCTTTCTCGTAAGGTTAAATATCCGGTACTTCTCGGGTGCGGGGCGCCATTTCTTCAGGCATTCCCGGGCCATATAACCAGGCTAGTCGCAGTTAAAACACTTACCGCTCTTAAGGTCCTTACGGGGCTTTCTATTATATCGGGTGGCGCCGAGGTTTATAGGGCTATTATAATATCCGTAAGCCGTGCTTATTTAAGGGCGTTACCGGGCCTTATTAGTATTAGGTCGACGGGCGTCTTTATTCCAGGGGCGGTCGTTAGCCTTCCCCTTACGCTTTATCTTTCTTTCGTATAATCGGTTATCGATACGGACGGCTATCTCCATATATTCGGAAAATACGTCGGGCCTATCCTCCTTAACGAGTTCGTCCTTTACTTCTTCCTTTAATCCGGCGTAAAACCGGGCTATAAGGGCTTCTTTTCCCCACGGGAGCTTAGTAGAGATTTGTCGGAAGCGTGAGGCGTATTCCGAGGCGGACCCTTTCTGGACTAGATAGGCGAGATGGCGCTCTGCCACTCGTTCCTCATCGGGGTCGCCGAAGGCCTCCCGTAGGTTTTCTTCGAAGTTATCGTAGTCGCTAAAGATCTGCCGGGTGTCTTTCTTCCTTTCTGCGTGCTCGTTATCGAGGTAGTCGCGTAGAATGGGTTCGAATTAGGCTAGTACGTTGTCCTTAAGAAAGGACGTAACGTATACGACCTTACTGGCGTCGTCGGGAAAGCTGGCCTCGTAGAACTTTAGGTGTGCGCGTGTCTTAGTTAGGAACCCTTGGAGGGTTCCTGGGCTGCCGTTAAACGGGTCTGGGTTGGGGAACTTTAAGTTAGTATTGCCGAGGGGGGGTCGCTGCTGGATTAGCCCCTTAAGGTGGTCGTTCTCCGTCTGGAGGAGTACTATTATGCGATAAAGGTCTTCGGCCGTTGCGGTCGGGCCGGCGGCGGTAGAGCTACGGGCTGCCTAGGGCGGCTGGGCGGTGCGCTGGGTAGACATGGTGAAGGGGTCTTGAAATACAGGGTCGTCAGGCCTATATTTGCAGGGGTTCTTTACTTTGCGCATGCGCTAAGAATTGCTAGTTA
>PYSP01000534.1:0-14797 GCA_003049395.1 Pseudohalonectria lignicola | reverse complement strand
GGGGAAGGAAGAGGGACAGGAAAACATACCCGTTCCATCCAGAAGCCGCCGCTGCGGTCCATCATCTGAAAGAAGTCTTCGTACTCTTTGCTTCGGAACCAGCTGAGCCGAGCGATCTCAAAGTTGGACCAAAAGTGGCACATGTTGTACTTCTCGCCCTCCATGGCTTCCGAGTCGATGTCGGGGAGGCTGTTCCGCCCGGGATCGCTCTGGAGAATCTCTTCAGGCAAAGGTGGCTTGTAGTTGGGGTCGTCCTCAGGTACCTCTTCCGTTTCCTTCTCTGGCATTGGATCCACAAACATCTCCCAAAGCCCCTTGGACTTAAGGTTGTTTAGCCGCTTGTACGCCGATGCGTAGCGGAAGATGTTAGGCACCGTCTCGCGGAGCTCCTTGACCGCGATCGTGAACCCGTACGTTTTGTTGTTCTCAATCATCTTGAGGAAAGGGTCGCTGTTGAAGAGGGGAGGGGGGAGACAGAGGTTGTCATTGTCAGCTGGCTGACGGCGAACGAAGTTGCGCGGGTGCCTGGCACCCTCAAACTCTAGGCCCGCCCTGGGCTTGGGTCTGACTTACTAGGTGATGTCGCAGAAGTACTTGATCTCGGGCTCCAGGCGCCAGTACCACTCGTATTTGGCGAGGAGGGGGTGTTTGTAAAAGAATCTAGACAGCCATCGTGGTCAGCAAAGACGAAAGAGCCAAGGCACAGGCACAGGCACGGAGCTTCTTTGAAAACATACCCAGAGTAGAATCGGCACATGGCATGGTAGCTCTCGAGACCGCCGTACATCACGGCCGCGTCACCTTGCTTCGCAATGCCCTCCTTGGCAACTTTCTCATCAATCCAGTCTGGGTATCCCCACATGTCGGCCTCAACCTTGCCAAACTCGACGGGAGCCGAAGTGTAGTTGCGCACCGCGTCCTTGAAGGTCTCATTGAAGTCGCCGTCGTTGAGGAAGACGTAAGGGTAGTGGAACCAGCGGTTGAAGTGGCGCTCGATTGACTTGATCGATTGGATGACCCCGTCTAGCTCCTTGTTTCTGGCCAGGACGACGAAGGCTCCGTTGGCTCGCGGCTTTGACGTGTCGGGCTCGAGGCATCCGGTCACGAACACCTTGTCGTGCTCCTCGCTTATTTTCCTGATGGGCCGCCAACGATTAGCGAGTCGATCATAGAGGAGGGCTGTCGAGAGAGACTTGATGACGGGAAGTGCGGGAGACACGACGACGGAGTAAACGTACCGGATCGTCGGAGGGGCCCCGGCGGGCATCAGTATCCTTCCTGGTGAGCTCGGGTGCCTTACGAACAGAACCAGGATGAGGATGACGACGATGCAAGGGAAGAGGATGACCACCCCGAGCGGCACCGATACGCTAGAGTTGCCTCGTAATCGAAGCGGCCTCCGGAAGAAGGCCAGGCGGCCCAATAGCCGCGTCGGCCTCTGCGGCTTGTCCTTCTCTTCTCGTGTCGATGGCAGCGGCGATTTCGACGGTTTAGGAGCGAACCTTCCGGCCCGCCTGAGGAGATCCATGACGGCGACCTTGTGCGATGCCGCGTGCGATGACAGTCGACCCCTGTTGTCTTGACTTCGCCGTCTTGCGCAAGCAGATATTACGGTGGCGTGGGAGGAATAAAAAGTCTATCGCTTCTTCACCCGTATCGATATGAGACGAGAGGTGCGTCGCCGTTTGGACGGCTGGGCCTTTGGTCCCGTCGTCTTTCGAGGAAAAAAAGAGAAGGGGGGGTGAGAGAGAGAGGGAGAAAAAAATAAGTCCAGAGGAAAAGGGGGCAAAAGTGGATTGAAAAGGCCAGTATCGAAACAAAACCTCTGGGCTGAGAATGCTTGAATGGACGAAGACGAGACGAGACGAAAATGACCGGCCGAATCCTCTTAGGTTGAGAACGAGAAAAGAATACGAAAAGTCTATTGCATTTCCCGTGTATTCGCCAGGTGGAGGTAACGAACGGCAGGGACGAGTCCCTCTTGGAGGAGCGAAAAAGATATTTTGACGGCTGAGCGAGGCAGGAGCTGCAGCACGGAATCGACAGTTGACAGTTGGCAATTGGCAACCGACACAACAGCGAGCTAGGTTTGGACCGGGGCGAGCTGCGCGAGGAAGAAGGTCGAACGCGTCAATCTGCCGGCAGGTTGGGGGGAAGGAGTCCCAGTCAAGCCAGTCAAACCAGCCAAGCAGCAGAGGCTGCGACTGCGACAATGGATGACTGACAGCTGGGCTGCTGAGGCGACACAGCTGAGGCCGAAGGGCGGAAGGCGGATGAGCAGTTATCGGGGGCCGTCAGAGGGAGGCAACGACGTCGACATTGGGCAACGACGGCGGCCAATGCGGTCGACGGGTGTAGGGTGCGATTGCAGATTGGTGAAGTGAAGCACTTGTGGGCAGGATCTGATCTGGCCAGAAGTGCGAAGTTGGAGGGAAAGAGGACTTCGTGTCGGGATTGGCTTGGCTGGAGACTGGANGGATCTGATCTGGCCAGAAGTGCGAAGTTGGAGGGAAAGAGGACTTCGTGTCGGGATTGGCTTGGCTGGAGACTGGACTGTCTGGTCTGACAAGGACAATGATAGATAGCGGAAAAACCAGGCCTTTTCGTGCTGGTGAATTTCTGATTAGGAGACGAGATTGCGGAGCCAACTGTGTCCAGGAGAGATGGGGCACATACAGAGCAATCCGCCAATTAGATAGGGTTCTCTGAGCAGCATCTCACCTACCCAGGCCTTAAGAAAAGAGTTGTAGCCTGAGGCCGAACTACACAGTAAAGCACCAACCTCAACACACGTGCAAGGATTTTCCCCCCTTTGGACGGGGCTCTCAGGTCTCAACTGGTCAAAACATGAAGTCTACTTGCTATCTGTTAGGACTGCTACTAGATACCGTGAATATATTCTGCGGGCTGTTTACAGGATGTCGCCACATTGCCGCATTCAATTCACCAAAACGGCTGCCAAAGCATAGCTTCAGGTTTCTTCGGTGTGGCTGCTGGATCAAGCTGGTCGACGCGTCTCGCAAGTATGTAACATTTTGACACGACATCATCTTGCCTGGATGCGTGATTCCCGTTCCGGTTGACGGATTGCAACAGAGATTTTCTCGAAGACTGTGCTGGATATTATTTGCAAACCGCCAAGCCAGTCTCGCTCATTCTACGGGCAAGTCCTAAAAATATCGTATCCGCGACGTCATCGTACCTTGCCTGCCCCTTTTCCGATTCCCACTTTTCAATGCACCCGACCCAGCAAACCTCCTGAAGAAATGTTCTAATGGGGGGAACGGGCCTTGTGAGTTGTGAGGACTAGGTACAGATGCTGAGAGGGTAATGCCGAAGGGGCACATGGACGGGAGCCGCAGCCCAGCTTCAGCCACTAGAAACCCGGTTCGATTGGGGTTTTTGGCGGGTAGTGCACTGCTTTCCACTTGTAGGTTTGCCCAAGGTCCTTATCTGTTTATCTGATGAGTCATTCCTGGAGGATGTGTCGTAGAGCGCCGTAGGCTTATCAGGCAGGCTCGGATTTTTCGGTGCGAGGTTTCTCCATTCCACTTTCAGCCCATTGAGGTGATAGGCCGTGCTCTTGGTTGGATGTTTTCCGTACAACCGTCGGGTCGGTCTCCTAACCTTATTCCGTCCTCCTCATCTACCCAACACCCGCAGAACGATTGCAGCCTGCACGCCAAGCTGGACCTGCAGATTCGAACGTCTCTTTAGTCACAAATCACCGTTGACAAGTGTTAAAGGGAGGAAGATGAACAAGCCTCTGCTGAATGGATCTGCTCGTCTACTTTGCTCTTTCTCGCCAACGTCCCTGTCATCCACTATGTTCAGGAGGCCGACAGACGACGCCTCATCTCAGCCTCTTCCGTCCTTGCCCCCCTCAATTACCAACCGTCAGCTTGTTGATACCATTCGCGCTTGGCCTCAGTTGCATTTTTGACGCCAGCTCTCGACCTCCAGCCGCTTGTAATGTCTCCCTTCTCCCCTCCCCCTGGCGGCGAGTCAAAACCTGGCTGGACCTGCCATCTTTGTCCTTTGCCTGGAAGCGCCAAAGTTCTGGGTTCTCACTAGCCCTCCCCCGCGAATCAATGACCGGGTCACCCTACTGGCATCAAACCCGTAGGCAGAGGAAATCGAGGAATAGGAATTACGTCCGACTGGCAGACATGTTTTCGAAGCCTTACCGGTGATACTTGTGGCAACAGCTTGCTCAAGTGAAGCGGCCGCTTCAGCCATCCTCTTTCTTGGTCATATTTCAGCTGCTGTGGCACAGAGGACAAGGAATGCCTGCGAGCCTGCGGCCCGTGCCTCGAAAACACCCTCAGAACAGGATCACCCACCGACACGAAAGACAATAAGAAGGAGAAGAAGAAGGTGCTCGCGGAACTGTGCCGGGTTTCCGAAACGCTGTGCTGGATGATAAATGACGCTTCAGCCGCACGCTCGAGCGCGTGTGACTTCCAGCCTCCTCTCCGTATATGGCAATCGGCGAAGATCAATTGCTACCTAGCACTACTTCTGTAGCACACGTCTTCAAGGGTTCTGGGTAGCCGCAGAGGGTGATGTCGTGCAACCACTCTTGCCAAATGAATGATGTTCAGCTGCAAGCCACACTCAACTTCCAAAGCTGTTCCGAGTGGCCAGCTGGACATGTTGTATCTGTGGGCTCGCCACCAACATCAGAAATAATTGGCCAAACGAACCAATCCTGTCTGTCGTTCTCTCAATATCTCCCAAAGGCAGCGCATAATGCCCAATACTTGATTGCAGTCGGCCATCCCGCGATGGGCAGGGGGGACTGACACGCAGTGATTAGTTGGGTTGCTACAGAGATGTGACAGCCTTCTCCCTATTAAGGCAGCATAGATGGAATATGCGTGCGGAACTGGGCTAGCGGACAATGATAGTGCTCATGCGAAGGCTGACCAAACAGTTCGCCCAATTCAGTTTGAGCCTCAGCAGTCATGTTCATCGTGTCGTTTTGCTCGGGGTGGGAATAAATGGGCGGCTCCCCACTGGGGAGAGCCTGTCTCTTGCGTTCCCGGTCCCCTCGGTCTCAGTTCCCCAACGACACAGCTTGAACTAAACACTCAGCGCACCTTCGTTCTCCCCTTCCCCTACCTGTTGATACCCTAGAGACGTCTTGGAGTCTTTGTTTGTTCTGATTCCTCACCTCTCTTGCTACTACTTTCATTCACAATATCGCATTGCGCCCAGAGAAATTCCACAAACCTAGCAGACATGTCATCGCTCCCCCGCCACCCAGGCGTGCACAATGGTCTCCCTCAGGGGGTGGTCATAGCTTCCCCCGCCGCACCAGATGGCATGCAATGGAAGCTGGTCTCTCTGGAAGAGCCTGGCCAGAACAACCTGGACAGACCCACGTCGGTCATACAGCCCT
This sequence comes from Pseudohalonectria lignicola, assembly GCA_003049395.1. Taxonomy (NCBI): domain Eukaryota; kingdom Fungi; phylum Ascomycota; class Sordariomycetes; order Magnaporthales; family Ophioceraceae; genus Pseudohalonectria; species Pseudohalonectria lignicola. The sequence continues at coordinate 9,393 of PYSP01000534.1, read as the reverse complement.
TCAAATACGACAAGCTCACCGTCATGAACAAGCGCATCCGGCTTCTCAAGCTCAACGCAGGCGAACGCAGAACTTCCGAGGTCGAGTGTGAGTTGTTTGAGGCTGAGATTGCCGCAGGAAATGTGTTTGGCATCAAGAATGGTGAGGTCACGGCGGATGTGGTCGAGTATGAGGCCCTCTCCTGGTCATGGGGCAAGTCAACACCGGATGACAAGGTGCTCATCCGCAAGGGCAACGAGCGGCGGTGGATGCGAGCGACGGAAGACCTCGTCACAGCTCTACGTCATCTTCGGTACCCGGCAAAGGACCGCATCCTCTGGATCGACGCCATCTGCATCAACCAGCAGAGCGTTGACGAGAAGAACCACCAGGTGCAGATGATGGCTCAGATCTACAGCTACGCCACAAGCGTCTGCATCTGGCTTGGGAAGGAGGACCGGGAGAGCAAATTGGCCATCGACTTCATCAAGAACGAGATCCTCAAGCTCGAACAGTTCGACGACCTCTGCACCGACGAGAGCAACTCGCAGAAGTGGCAATCCCTCCTGCTGCTCATGCAGCGCCAGTGGTTCTTCCGTCGCTGGGTCGTCCAAGAGATTGCCCTGGCTCGAGACGCTGTCATCTACTGCGGGCCGGACAAGATTAGCTGGAAGGACTTCTCTGTCGCCGTTGAGCTCTTTGTGGAAGTTGAGACGGCCACACATAGGCTCAGCGAGGTCATGTACGTGTTCCATCTTTCCGTCTACGCTCCCTCCAGTCCGCCTCGTCTTTCCTCGCCAGGCTCGCCCGCTCTAGCCTCTTCTGCCCTTCCTCCATTTCCTTTTTCTCGTCCAGTTTCCCTTCGGCCGCTATTGAGGAACCGCAACCGTATTGACTGAAGTGACACAAACATCATAGGAAGAAGGATCCGGCCTTCTATCATGTTCCCGGCTGGTTCGAGTATGTATCTGCCTTGGGCGCCAGCCTTCTGGTGGAGGCCACAGGCATGATCTTCAGATATTACAAACCAGACAAGTCAAAACAGCTGCCACAGAAGCCGCCAATGATTGGGGAAGGGGTGTTAAAGAGCAGTGATGGCAATAACTTCAGCGCAGAGCCGGGCTCCGCTTCGGAGAATGAAGAGATCAAGTGTGTCTGGGATGACTGGAACATACCAATGCGCCCTTTGTCCCCAGCTCCACCTGCTGTATCAACGGCAGGCGGGGGGCTGGTTGGGGAGATGGAGACAGGTGGCGAATGGAAGGGGAAGGAGGCCAGTATGAAGAGTGCTGCTGCTGGCGTCGATGAGGTCAACGTGGCCAAGGGGGGCAATGTGAGCAACGGGAGCAATGGAAGTAGCGGGAGCAAAGGGGGCAAGGGGAGCAGCGGGAGCAGCGGGAACAGCGGGAACAACGGGAACAACGGGAACAAGCCGGCGGATGCCTCAGACGAGGTAACATCCATCGATCCACACGATCCCATCTCCCAGAGGCGGCCGCTGCTCAGCCTAGAGTACCTCGTGTCCCGACTCTCCATATTTAAGGCGACAGAGCCACGCGACGCCATCTACGCGCTCCTTGCTATCGCCAATGACGGATATCCCGCCGCGGAGGGCCCAGATGATGACGCTGCAAACAGCCTGCGAGATGTCCTGTCGGTGGGCGGCCAGAAGCCCTTCCCCGTCAACTATGGCCGGGCGTACGCCGATGTGTGCCAGGATTTCATCGACTTTTGCATATCGCGCTCCGACAAGAGCCACGCCTTGGACATCATCTGTAGGCCATGGGCTCCCGAATCGAAGCCCGGGGTCTCAATACACCACAACAAGCGCCCCGAAGACAACCAGACAGTAGAATATGCGCAGAAGGCAAAGCAGGTATATTGGGACACCATAAAGAAGAGGGTTGACAAGGCAAGGTCTGAAGATAAAGACGAGACAGTGATCGAAGACATCCGTCTCAATACCTTCCTGATGCGGTATTTCCCCGACCGCAAAAAGAAGATGGACATGGAGGGGGAAATGGCGCTGCCATCGTGGATTCCCGGACTGGACGGTGCGCCCTTCGCCATGCACCTGCAAGCCGGCATCCACATCACGAAGATGGGGCGCAAGAACGCGGACCCGCTGGTGGGACTGCCAAACTCGCGCAACTACGACGCCGCACAGGGTAAGCCGGTCGACATGGCCGCCCTGCGCTTCTACAAGCGCCGGCGCCAGGCCGCACACTGCATGGAGGTCAAGGGCTTCGTGCTAGAGACGGTGAAGGCGATGGCGCCTTCGTCCCAGTCCGGGAATGTGCCCGAGGAGTGGCCGAAGATGGCCGGCTGGGAGATCCTCGACGACCCAGAGAAGGACGACGGCCCGCCCGAGGAATTCTGGCGCACCCTCGTCGCCGACCGCGGACGCGACAGCAAGAATCCCCCTTACTACTACAAGAAGGCCTGCAAGGAGTCCGTCTACAAGGGCGGCCTCCCCAGCGGGGCCGTCAACACGTCGGATCTGATAAACAACGAGCGCAACTCCATCGTGGCTCAGTTCTGCCGCCGCGTTCAGGCTGTCATCTGGAACCGTTCGCTCTTCAAGACGGCCAAGGGCAACCTCGGCATCGCCAGCAAGTCCGTCAAGGTCGGCGATCTCGTCTGCATACTCTACGGCTGCAGCGTGCCGGTCATCCTCCGAAAGCTTAAGAAGCCGCCCGAGGAGCTCTCGGCGGATTGGAAGGATGATGAGAGGATGCTCAAGGCCGAGGAGATCCTACGGGGCTACATGGGTCGGCACAAGTCGATCAAGCGGAGAAAGAAGTCCTGGAACAGCATTCCAGACACACGGCCCGCCGAACGGTCTAAGCGAGAGAAAAGGAAAGAGTGGTCCAAGGAGGAGATCAGGGCCGATCTCCCAAGGCTGAACCGAAAGGTGGCCAGGAAACTGAGGAAACTGAGGAAACACGAGAAGAAAAAAGGGGAGCATCGATCTGCCATAGAGCTCACCGCCCCAAGCGAACACTACTACAAGTTCCTAGGCGAGTGCTATCTCCACGGGATGATGGACGGGGAGGCAATGCAGCGCAAGAGCCACTTTGATGAACAGAGTCTCAGGGAGTGGCAGAAGAAGAGGAAGGAGCCCTTGTTTAAGCGCAAGATCAGCGAGAAGGCGAAGCTGTATCGCCAGGAGAGAGAGGCAGAGGCAGATACTAAGAATACCTCCAAGGTCACTGGAGATGGAGCAGGCCAGCAGCCTCCGGGCGTCCCGGCTCCCAGTGCGAAGTCGGGCCGAATCGATCCAGGCATCAGTCGGGCACCCACGCTCCTGGTCGCCGACCCGGGAGGCCCGTCGGGCGGCGAGGTCGAAACTGCTGTCGGTCGCGATGACACCGATGGCAGCAGCGATAGCGAGAGCGATTCTGATAGTGATACTGATAGTGAAATAGATAGTGAACAGGACGACGATGTCAACCCGGGTGCTCGTGATATAAGGGGCAGCGGTGCGGAGGAGGCCGATGGAGCTTTAGGCGGTGGAGACTTTGTCCCGCAGCTCCGGCAGAGATCAAGCCGCACTCCAGAGCAGAGCGGGATAGTCCCTCCGGCTGTGGTTTCACAGTCACAGGCAGGAGGCCGCCGAGCCTCACTTTCAGAGGCAGGACCAGCACATACCGAGGGGGGTGAAACAGATCCACAAGGCGCTATTCAGAACCAGCCGCCGTCATCATCTGGGGAGCGGCAGGGGAAAGGGAGAGTGGCGGCAAAGCCGAGCAAGAAGGACCCGGTGAAAGTGGCAAGGAAGGCGGACATGATGAAGGCAAGAGCTGACGCGTATGAGGAGTTTCGCAGGGAGAGGTTGCTATGTAACGACATGATATTTGAGGTGAGGTGATCCGGCCTATGGGGATGGGGTTGGGGGTGGTTGCCTCTCAATCACAGTGCCTACGGCAGGTGTGATGGCGGGCGGGCCGGGTCCGTCAATTGCTCTAGAACTGCGGGAGTATGAGGCCACCGGGATGGACGCTACTGGGCCGGGCAACAACAAGTCTAGGTCAGTCGAACGAGGGACATTACACAAGAGCCTCAGGGTTTCAGGGCTTTGAAGCAAAGGATGGCGACCGTGTTTATGCGAAAAGAACATGACCGTTGTTTTAAGAGAATACACGGCGGTGCCAACGCTTCCGACCACATTCCACTACAATTCCAGGAAAATCTCATCACCATCACTGCATTCCTCTTGACTCCGCTCCATTTTACTCGACCCACGCCGATGTGTAATCCTGTTGCTGAAGCGTTCCCTCACGAAGACGCCCCAGTTCGTCATGACCCTAAAATTAAACACGGTCAGAGTTCCCGTCGTCTGCCGCCCATCACTAGACCCAGTTCCCCGGGCTCCTGAACCTAGGCCATCTAATCGCCCTTTCGTCCTTGACCACTGAGCTCATCACTTGCTAGCCTCCTCCCATTGGCTCGTCCCTTCCAAGGCCTTTCCCCAGCTCGGGCGGTTCTTGACGAATATCTCGGCTGTCGGCACGAGGGTCTCCAGTCTGGTGATGACAGTGGTCGGGGCGTGGTCGGCAAAGGGAGACGTTAAAACGGTCAGTCGCCACTCGAAAGAGCCATCTTGTCCTACCCTTTCTCCTACCCTCTCTTCTTATTCTGCCAAATGCTACACGGCTCCGTCCTGGCAGAGAAGGGACTGACTCACCCGTCGTCAATAAGGGGAATCCGGATATGCAGGTGTGTCCCCTTTGAGGAGCCAGGAACAGTCCAAAGAGGAACTCCGCAAGTGCGGCAGAATGTCTTCTCCTTGGGCAAGCCACTCGAGGTGTTGGTAAAGTTGTACGTGCCGATAACGCCGTCCGCAGCCGAGACCTTGACATCTCCGAGGACAAACTTGCCAATCTTTTGGAATAAGGTGGAAGTTGGAAATGAGAGGTAGGAGCAGTTAGCAATCCTTCCATCTGCTGGCTGCAGTCACAATCGAGTGTAATCAGAGCCGGTCTGGCAATGGCCGCAGTCTAGTATTTCTCACCACTTGGCTTGTCCCTCCGGCCCCCTTGCTGCAGTGCTCACAAAAGCATGAGACGACGACCTCGGGCTCGGATGCGATAGTCAGGCTCACCCCCCCACAAAGACACTTGGCGGAATATGGTGCGGGCATGGTATTCAAGAACTAATAGATAGTAGCACAGGTAGTCTGAAAAAAAAAGGAGGGAGCTGCCTGGAAGCTACGGTCAATATTAATGGCAGAGTGTCGCTGAACCGTCTTTAGTACGAAGAACATGAAGATCTCGGTGCGGGGCACAGCGCGCCTTTCGGGCTGCAGTTGTTGTAGCACGGACCTGACCCCACCAATGCCGCAATGCTAACCGTGAGTGCAGGCGGCAGTGCAGCCCGGCCGGCTTCATGACCGCCTAACGCACCACATGCAGACAATTTCGAAGAGGGAAATTCATAGCTCCGAGCAAGTGATCCAGCCATAGCTGATGAAGTCGACTGTCTACCCAAGCACGCAAGTCGCACGGCAAACTCGGGGAGAAAAAAACAGAAGAAAAAAAGGAAAGGAAAAAAAAAAACGAGAGACCTTCTGCGAGTCATGGAACGGGCAAGAGTCGCTGGGATATCGTGTCAGGGGATGTTCATTCTGTCCCCAACATTTTCCGTCTAGCTAGACAAAGAATTGCTGGTGCATTTGCGACTGCTTTATAGTTACCTAGGTAGGTAGACAGACATATAAAGGTCATAGGGCCACTGAGGCTCTCGTGAAGACCTGGAGAAAGGCCTCGTAAGTTGAGAGGCTATACGATCATTCTGACAATTCAGTGGTCACTAGGTTAGCGCCATTCCCCCCTGAACACGCTAGGGATCAGGAGTTTGTTGACTGCGCTCGATCGCGCTTGAGGTACTTACGTGCATGGACCATGTTAAACAGTCTGGATTTCCTACGGGTGTTTGCATTTATCGCCAGAAGTTAACAAGACAATTCTAGATGGTGATTCCATTCCATATGACCTGATCGACTCGGTATGACTTTGTTATGCACGAGAGTCGGGGTCGAACCCCTTGGACGGTTTCCCCTACAGCAACCCAACGACCCCTGGCTAACAGATTGCCTTCTGAGGGGTGCGGCGCCCACTTACCTCAGGGAGCACGGCCAGCTTTCCTCCGAATAAGTCGAAGAGACTAAGGCCGTGATGTTCCCCAACAACGGCGTCCCCAAACCCCGTGTTTTTGGTAACACTCGACAAGCTGCTGCGTACTACGCACCTCAGTGCCATGTGCCTCCTACCATTGGGCAGTCAGTAAAATGCCTGGGTAGGTAAGTAGGTACAATACTGTTGTGTATTATCAATGACTGGACCGTTTAAAAGTTTAGCATAAACACACCCCCTCACTGACCACCCCATGGGGAAGTTATTTAGCCGCCAGCTGTGCTACAGCTGCTTGCCACATGGCGTCTCCGGTATATTGAGGTCTATCTCCAATCCGACATTTCATCCGCCCCCTTTCATGCAATCCGGCCGAACCTTGGCCAAGGTAATCACCTACCTGCTCCGCATTCCCACTTTATATAAATCCACGTGTACATTGTACGGTCTCCTTGTCCTCGTCCCCCGCCTCTTTGTAGACATCTCGGCCGGGGACGTTACCTGCGCACGCGGAAAGACGGCTTCGGGGTAAAGGAAGTTTTTGCCATCTATAATTCCTGGTATCGTGACCTGCCAAGCAGGGGAGCACACACCAGTACCAAGATTGAAGTACGGCGTAGATCTTCCGGCAAGGGTCCAACTTGCATGGTAACTTCCGTCCCTATCCCGTCCTTTGAGCCGGGTGCACGCTACGTATGTCATGCCCCTCGAGGCCTTACCCCCCGCGGAGCCAAGCCAAGCCCCGAGCCCTATAAATACTTCCAGCTGCCTCCCATGCCACGCCAGATCCCATCTGGAGCCTGGAGTGCTGAGGCTCAATCGCACATACATCCCGACAAAGTTCCCGAGCCAGCCATTAATTACCAGGTAATTATCCCCAAGGTCCGCCAACATGAAGGCCGCAGCAGTGATCCCTCTCCTCACAGGCCTCGTCGCCTCGACCCCGCTGGAGCTGGTAGAGCGCCAGTCCTGCCCTAAGGTCCACGTCTTCGGGGCTCGTGAGACGACGGTGCCCCAGGGCTACGGCACCTCCCAGGGTCTGGTCAACATGGTGACGCAGGCCTACCCGGGGAGCTCCGCCGCGGCCATTGTCTACCCGGCTTGCGGCGGACAGAGCAACTGTGGGGGTGTCAGTTACGAAAACTCGGCCTCCCAGGGCACCGCGGCCGTCGTCAAGGCCGTGACCGACTTCAACAAGCGGTGTCCTGATACCAAGATCGTCCTCGTCGGTTACTCGCAGGTGTGTGTCTTTGTCTTTTTTCTTCTTTTCTTTCCTTCGGTTTCTTAGATGCACCACAATGCTAACACTTCTTTCTTATGACGACAGGGTGGCCAAATCATGGATAATGCCCTCTGCGGTGGTGCGGGAGCCACCCTGACAGGGGCGGCCCTTGCCTCCGTCAAAGCCGCCATCTTCATGGGTGACCCGCACAACGTCAACGGCCTCCCGTATAACGTCGGAACCTGCAGAGCCGGTGGTGTGAGTGCTAGCAGCAGCAGCCCCCTCCCCCCAAACCTCTTATTTTCACCCCGTCGCTGTGTTTACCTACCAGTCGAGAACCTTCCGCTGACATGGACCGATTCCTCCACCCCCTAGTTCGCCGCCCGCGCGAGCGGCTTCCAGTGCAAACCCGCCAGCCCGTCCATCATCCAGTCCTACTGCGATTCGACGGATCCGTACTGCTGCAACGGCAACGACGCCAACTCACACCAACAGTATGTCAACAAGTACGGGAAGCAAGCCCTGGAGTTCATCAAGAAGCTTGTGGATGCCCCTTGAGGTCCTTAGGCCATCGATGTCTGTCTTGTGACTTCTCTCTCCACCTCTAGTTAGGTCTATTTTGTAGGATATGTCGATATGATCAGAGGATCATTGCCCATAAAAGGTGCATTGCCTTGGGATTCGAATGACTCAAACTGCAGAGCTTGAACTTCCAGCCTCGCTACAGAACCTGCTTAGACGTGATAGAGAATGCAGCACCTCTAGCAATACTTGGTAGGCTTGCGAGCCTTGTTCCCCCAGCCTGAATCAGCTCTCATTCTGTGCTTGAAGATCTCCAGTGCCTCCTCCGGTCCTTGGTGGTTTGACGAGTTCTTCCAGGTTGGGGAAGAAACCTTGCTCAGGCAAGCCCCGAACAGGATGCCAGACGTCAACCTGGGGCACTCGTAATCTGGACGCGGAGGCCAAATTGCTGCTGTCAAATCACTGGCACTGGAAGTTTACTTGTGATGATTACCACTCAGGAGACATGGCTGGGCGTCTGGGAGTAATTAATTATTGGAACTCACTTGTAGGGCAGCAGAAGGAGACTTGTTCGTCAGATGAGGTCTTAAGTACAGGATGGGAAGTCGGAGGCGCGCAGGCTTTGTATTACGACGGACACACGCCTGGAGAGTAATAGCTTGTCATCCAGGCGAAGTTTTGCTGATAGTGGTTCAACGACGGACAACAGCTCTTTAGGGCACATCCCTGAATGTTGCACAGCAATAGCAGACCCCAGGCTGGCTCTCCGAAGTGGATCAATTTCGAGAGGCAGTCGGGAGGGAAGGAGGTACTAGACAGTGGCCCTAGATTCCTTGAAGTGAGGAATGGAGGGATTACAACCGGCAAACTGTCAACTATGATCGTGGTGGATGTCATCGTCGCGTTGTGCGCCTGTAAGGATGCCGGGTAGCAATGAAAGAACGAGGAAAGCAGCTCGGGTTTGAGGGGTGGAAAGGCCAGTTTAAGGGAATTACCCTAGGAACGACGACAGCCTTAGTGTTACGACCGCTCGTCACCAACTAACAGGAGCGGAAGGAAAACAGGAAGGACGAGCCGGGCTGACGATGTGGCCGCAACCCCACACTAGGACCCAAGAGAGGGGCACTGACCAAGTGGTCACGTGACCCAGCCGGCAAGCGGCTTGCTATCAACATAGCAAACATATCACGAAGTCCTCCCTCGGATCAGATTGCTTAAGCAATCATTCAATCGTTTAATCATTCAATCGCTCCGTTTGCCCGTTCCGGGTCAGAGCGAGTCATCCGCTTTCCACGGCGCGACGCGTGGCGGCGCGACGGAGATGGCGGAGCCGGTAGAACCCGGCACCACGGCGGGAGACGCCAGCCCCGACTCGACGGCTCCGAGGCGATCGATGCGCACCCTAATACCCACCATTAAGGCACGCCAATCATTACAAACGAACGAGAATGGCACGTTATCTTGAAATACAGGGTCGTCAGGCCTATATTTGCAGGGGTTCTTTACTTTGCGCATGCGCTAAGAATTGCTAGTTACCAC
>PYSP01000533.1:0-15002 GCA_003049395.1 Pseudohalonectria lignicola | reverse complement strand
GTCGAAGGGTTGCTGCTCCCGTTACTGTATTTTACCCTTTTTTGATGCTTCTTGTATAAACTACGATCGCTAGGGATGGGGATATGAGAAGGGAATACTGCACCGACATATACACGGATGGGTTTAGTGCAAGGGAACCAAGGACCAACCACTAGGGAGCGTGAAGGCTCTATCCATCGTCCGTAACATCACCGCAATGAATATGACCATTCTCGTTGCACGTATTTCAAGCTTGGACAAGTACTACGCCTAGGTTGCGCTCGTACCGGCATGCGATAGTGATCACCAGTATGGATGGAGCGCACGGTGGAGGGAACGCAAGATGCAGAAAACGCAGGGGGTATCGTCGGTATTTCTGGCTATCCTCTCCTCCATAGGTAGGCAACAAACCAAACGATCAAGAGCAGCAAGAGTAGCCAAATAGTAGCCGAGAGAATAGCAGAAAGCAAGGAAGACAACGCAAGTTTCCACATGCACACCGTCAGCGAATTATATGTGTATGTACAGTATAGAGAGAAGCAAAGGAATGCCTTTCCTCCATCGAGATTCACCTCGTATTATCTCCAGAAATCCAAAGTCCTCCAGCCCCAGAAAAGAGGGTATATAAAAATGAAGGATTACGTAGAGTGAAAAAAAGAGAAAGGGAAAGGAAGAAAATTTGAGCACAAAGATGGATGAGACTAGCGAGGCATGGTATGCATGCTCTGTCTTAGCAACAGACCAAGCAACCTTGCTTGAAGAGCAGAATATGCGCCGCATGGTAGACGAAACGAGGACATCGACGAATCTATGTCGATCAGGAGCGGGTGTGCACGCTCGGCGGCGAGGCCAGGCCCGAGTCGCCGCCGCCGCTGCCCGACATGACCGTGAGCATACGGATGTTCTGGTTGCTCATGTCGTTGTCCATATCGATTAGCTCCTTGACGATCTGGTGGGCTTTAGCTAGCTATTCAGTCGAACGTTTTAACAAGGGTTAGCCAGCTGGCGTTCCGATGAGGAAATGTATGTTACGCAGTGGAAGGAATCGCGGATTGACAATCAGGAAGATGAGGTGTATGTGTATGTGTGTGTGTGTTGAAAGAGGGGTGGGTATGTAGGGGGCAGCTGGGACAGGGAAGTGAGCAAAACGGGGCAAGAACAGCTGCATCAAGCAAAGGGCGCTCGCACCGAAGCTAATGCCGCAGAGGAATGGTCCGGTACGTCCAAGTCTGTGCTTGTGCGCGGGTGCTTCTCACCTTCCGCGGGCTTGGCGGAGGCGTCGGCCGCATCGTCCTTGGCGTCATCATCATCATCATTGTCGCCGCCGCTGGCGAACCTGCTCGCCGCGGGTCCCTTATTGGTGCCGCCGCTGCTCTTGTTCGGCTCGGCAGCCTTTGCCTGGATGGGTTGCCGGGCCGTGTTAGCACCATGACAGACGTACACACACCCTCTTATTGGGCGAACATGGCTAGTAGGGGTTGGAGGGGAAACATACCTTCGCCTCGGCGATCTCGGCGTCTTTGACCTTCAGCTGCGCCTGCAGCTCCTGGAGCTGCTGATCCAGGTCCGCGGCGCGCTTCTCCGCCTCGGCAACGAGCTCTGTCATCGAGTCGTGCAGGAGCTTGTAGTCCGACTCGCTGTTCTGCCGCTTCGCGTCGGCCTCGAGCTTGTGCGTTTCCACCTCCTTCTGCAGTATCGCCACGTCCTCGAGCGCCGAGGCCAGGTCCGCGGTCGCCTTGGCCTCGGCCTCCTGGGCTTCCTTCACCGCGGCCTCGGCCTCCTCCTGGGCCTTCTTCACCGACGCCTCGGCCTCCTCCTGGGCCTTCTTCTCCGCCGCAGCTGCGGCCTCCTCCTGCTCGGCCTGCTTAGCTGCCGCCGAGGCCGCGGCTTCCTTGACCGCCGCCAGCTCCGCCCGCAGCGCGTCCAGCTCCGTCGTGTCCGGCTTCTGGTTGCGCGAGGCGTCCAGCGCGGCCTGCGCCTCGAATTTGGCGAACTTCTCGTGCGCCAGCTGCTGGCTCATCGCCGCCACCTCCTCCTCCGCCTTGGCCAAGTCCGCCTGGGCCTGCGCCGCTGCCGCCTCGAGCCCCTTCTGGGACGACTCGAGCTGCGCCGTCAGCGCCTTCGCGTGCTCCGCCTGCAGCTTCTCGAGCGCCTTCGCGTGCTGATCCTGCAGCTCCTCGACCCCCCTGGCGTGGCTGGCCTTGAGCTCGCCGAGGCTGGCCTCGGCGTCCAGAGCGCCCTCCTCTTTCAGGCTCTGCAGCTGCTCAGTGTACTGCATGATGAGCTTCTCGACCTCGGCCGAGTGGCCCGTCTCGAGCTCCTTCTTAGTCGCCTCCAGGGCGGCTGCGTGGCTGGCCTGAACCTCCGACAGCCTGGCCTCGGCATCTTCGAGCTCCTTCGCCAGGTTCTTGGCTTCTTGTAACTCTTGCACTAGCTTGTCCACCTTGGCGGCATGCCTGGCTTCTAGTTCCGCCTTGAGCTTCTCTAGCTTTGAGTTCGCGGCGCTGGCGGCGCCCTCTTCACCCGCCACTCTGGCTGCGGCGAGCTCCTCGGAGTGGCTAGCCAAAAGGGCCTCCTTCTCCTGGGCGTGGCTCACTGAGAGCGCATCCTTCTCCTGGCCGTGGCTGGCAGCCAGCTCGTCCTTGTCGGCGGCGAACTGCCTCTTTAGCGCCTCGAGTGCCTCCTCATGCCCGGCCTTGAGGGCCTCAAGCTCCTTGGCTAGCGCGGACTCGCCCTCGGCCTTCAGTGAGTCGACCTGCTGGGCGTGGCTGGTCTTGAGGGACTCCAGCTCGCTGAGATGAGTTTCCCTGTCCGCCGAGGCGCCGAGCTTGGCCTTCTCTAGCTCCTCGGCATGGCTCGCCCAGAGGCTGTTTAGGGCGCTCTGGTGCTCGGCCTCCTTGGCGCTCAGCGCCTCCACGAGACCCGCGTACTCGGCCTTAGCAGCCTCAATCGCCTTGGCATGGGCCTCTGCGGCCTCTGTGGAGGAGAGTGTGAGCGCGGCGTGAGAGTCTGTGAGCTCCGCGTGCGACTTGGTGAGCTCGTCGTGTTTGGCTGTCAGGCCGAGATGCTTAGGCTCGAGGTCCTGGAACTGCCGCTTGAAGTGCGCCTCGCCTTTGAGGCTCTCAATCTCGTCTTCGAAGTCCTTCGAGATCTGCACCAGTTGCTTGTCATGCCTCTCCATGATGGTGGCGTGCTCCTCCCGCAGCTTCTCTAGCGTAGCGTCCTTCTCCTTAGCCTCGGCGATGGCGGCGTTGATGTCCGCCTTTGAAGCCGCGAGGGCCTCCTCTGCCTTTGCCGCTGCTGCTTTGGCCTCGCTGACCTCGGCTTCGAGCGCCGCAACGCGAGACTCCATTGTGGTTAGCTCGCTGGTCTTGCCCTCCAGCTCGGCCTTGACTGTCTCGGCAGCCTGATCTGCGGTCTCAAGCTTGACCTTGAGGTCCGCGATGGTGGCCTCGAGGACAGACAGCTTGCCTGTCGTCGCCTCAGCCTCAGACAAGAGCTTTGCCTCGTGGGCAGCCTCGAGCGCAGACTGGGACGCGATCAGGTCATTGATCTTATTCTGCAAGTCGCTAATGGCGTTCTCGTGGCTGGCCTTAATGTCGGCGACAGCCTTCTCGTGGTCACCCTCCGCAGCCAGGCTCTTCGCAAGCTCCTCTGCGTGCTTAGATTCCAGAGCTGCAACAGCATCTTTCTGCTGCTCGTCGAGCGATAGCTGAAGGGCCTCCAGCTTGGTCGCATGGTCTTCGACAGCCTTGTTCAGATTCGCCTCGCTCTCCTTAAGCTTGGCCGTGTGCTCCTCCCGGAGCGTCTCGAGTGTCTGCTTCAGCGAGGCCAGCTCCGAGTCTGTGGCTTCCTTGGCGGTGGCAAGAGTCTCCACCTCAGACTTCTGCTTCTCAAGTTCAGCCTCAGCTTGGCTGAGCTTCTCCTGGGCTTCCTCGACTTGTTGCTTGAGAGCCTTGGATTCCTCTTCGTATTGAGCCCGCAGCGCATTCTCCGTCCCTTTGTGATCCGTGGCGCCGGACTCCAGCTTGCCATCTAGCTCCGAGATCTTCTCCTCCGACGAGGATATTTGGGACTTCAGAGTGGCCACCTCAGCCTCGCTTGAGGCCAGCTTCTTCTTGAGCTCCTCGATCTCGGTGGAAGCGGCACCGGCCGCGGCGCTGCTGCCGGCCGTCGAAAGCGACGACCGGGCTGCCCGAGGAGCCGCGGTTGTGGAGCCGCCTGTCGTGCCCGTGGCCGCAGAGAGGCGCTTCTTGGCCTCGGACACTGCACCGCCGGCGGCTGGGGCAGCCTTGGGAGCAGCCGGCCGCGTGACACCCGTAGACGAGGCGGTCAATGTTTTGGACGGCAAGCCTGAAGTGGCGGCGGCCTTGGGTGTAGTGCCGCTGGAGCTCGTGCTCGCGGCAGGCTTGCGCAGGGCTGATGTGCTAGACGAAGTTGTCTTGGAGGACGGCGAGCCAGGCAGCGCCGAGGTGCGACGAGCGGTGGTTGACGAGGTCGTCGTGCGGCGCTTGGACTCGTCTTCTGATACGGACGGCATGGAGCGATGAGATACGGTGGTCGAGGAGGTGGTGGGCCGCTTGACCGTGGCGGAGGAGGCACCGGCCGTGCTGCCAGCGGCAGGCCTTGTGGGCGGCTTGTTCAAGCTGGAACCGACAGCCGATGTTCGGGAAGACGCCAACGGGGGAGGCTTGGTGGCTGTTCCAGACGCCGCGGCGGGGCGCCGGACTCCAGAAGCAGCAGCCGTGCCCGCAGGGCGTTTGGCCGCCGTAGACATCGTTGAAGTGTGCTTCTTGGCATCACCGGCAGCTTTTGTGGACGCAGACGGTGAGGACGGAGCTTTGGGTCCGGCGTCAACGTGCTGGACGACCTCGAATCCTTCAGCGTCAGACATGATCGAGTGCCTGGCCTTTGGCTGGATGAGTTTCGATTCGGGGTGGTGGTGCCCGGTGCCCAGGGAGTATAACAAATGGTTCAAAGCTAGGCAGTGACGCAACGGAACATGTTAGCAGGCATACCTACCCAGCTTATCTAAGGGAATCCGAGGTTGGCTTCAAGATTTGCTTGTATGGTCCTTAGAACGATGAACCGCGGTCAATCGTACGGAGAGATGGACAGATCCTGTGTCCAGGTGCCGCAATGCACAACCAGGGGTAAGGCGAGCTGGGAGGGGCGGATACTCACAGGTTGCGGGTGTTCCCTTCTCCTGCGCGATGCCGTTAGGCGGAACAGGAGCGGACATCCAAAACTGGTGATGCAGCAAAAAGAGGTTGGGCCGAAATGACTCGAGTTGATCGGTTCAACAAAAGTACGTTCTAACTCCAATCCAAAGATGCCGCACTCGCTCTGCCCCTAGGTCGTATAGTCTAGGGAAGGCCTTCAACGCTGGGAAAAGGGTCAGAGAAGAGCGAATGGTTTGGGTGTCTTGTTGGTTCAGGTTGTGTGTGGTATGTGGGAGAGGTGAAGAGAAAAAAAGAGGCATGCCCCGGCCACGTTTTCCTGGTCCGCAGGGAGCTGTCACTGCACGGCAAGAGTGGGCGGGCGTTTGGCACCACTGTTCAGCGATCGCTGGGCCCCAGACCCACCGCCAACGTTAATTTAGTTCCAGGGGTTGTAGAACGGGCGGTCCGCTTGTTGCTCGTTCCTCGCAGATCCTGGTGAAGAAACGCCTGCTTGGCTTGAATTGATTGGAGCAAGTCCGGATTGGGTTATGACAGAGGCCAATTATTGGGAAACAAAAGATGTTTTGGGGGTTGTAAGCAGCTTTCATGCGCCTTTGCCCTCCGGGCCGTCTTGGTTGTTGGAGCTGCGACGCCTTGGTTTTTTTGCTTTCGGTCGGTTTGGCAAGCCGGAATCCGTCCAGGATGGCATTGATAATAGCGTGGCTTTTAAGAGAATCAAGGTTTTTGTTCCAAAGACTTCCTTCCCAGCTCCCACCATCAATCAGGGTGCCTAGGTACGGAGTACCCAATTGCGGTTTGATTCGGCTGTCAGGAGTGGGTGGTGCATTTCGTTGTCACATTGCCATCCTCACCCTCACTCACTTTGTATGGACTCCTCCCGGGAGCTTCTGATAGGAGGCGTTAGCTTGGCACGTCGAGCTCAGCTGTCAGCTAACGCGTCGCGTCTTGAAGCTCCTCTCAATCCTACATATCGATATTCCGGACCATTTGAGCCAAATGTGAATGATCTTTGATTCTCCATTATTAACCAGTCCCCGTTTGCCCTCGACATCTCCTAAATTGGGTACATGCTCTTGTATCTTGAGCGTCTCAATGCCGTCTGTCTCCCCCACCAGGCACAGCTTGGGGTTGTGAGCACACCCTTTTTTTCTTTTTCTTTTCGTCACCCCCAGCTGTCGCGTCTGCAGCTCATCCCCACACCCCATCTCGCTGAACGTGTCACGATGCCCAATTAAAGCTAAGGCAGGCTAGGCAGCCCAGTGGATGGCCGTGCGTTTTAATCTCCCTCGGCGACGCTCGGCACGGTCAAAGCAATAGGCGGTGGCGGTGCTTGCTAATCCGAAGCCTTGGGACGAATTGGCTCGCTCTCGCCGCAGATGATCTCTATGCAGTTAGCTAACAACCGACTTCGTCAAGCAGCTCTGATTCCTATTTTGCATTTGGAGACAGGTTGGGCATTGACTAGTACGACGTAGCGTACGAAGCAGCTATTTGATCGGAGATCCCACCTGTTTAGTGTGAGGGACTGAGGCGGGTCGGATTCCCGGCCCCGCTATCGGTGATGTGGCAGCTCGCAGTTGGTGAGGAAAGCACACCACACCAGTAATTCGGGTATGTATATGTGCCTGCTATCTACACGACTCTTTGGGCTCATGTGCATTATGCTGCCCTATGAGTCTACGCAGTACAACGCTGCCAAGTGTCACGAAGCTTGTTAGGGATCATTCGGCATAATGTTCTCAGCAATTGACCTATGGCGGCAGAGTACTCGGGTATGTAGAGGGGTCAGAGAAACTCGGTATCAAGAGGTAGGATGGCTAGCTCATCCCCAGTTGCAAAATCGTTCCGTGAAAGCTATCCCACCCAGGGCCAGCGAATTAAAAGAGGTCAAGGGAGAAGCCAGACAACCCTTGCCAAACACGGTCCGGATCCGTCGACTGAAAGTTCAGAGACGCAGCGTCCAAGCCGGCAGCTGATCGACACTATAGCCCTTGCTGTAGTAGACCTGCTTCGCCGCCTCCTGGAGCGCCTCCTTCAGGTGAAAGATCTCTTGGTTGGTGCGACGGAATCTGTCCGCGAGTCTGTATGTAGGGAAAGGCACATCGTCCCTCCGTATATGATGGAGCATGAGAGTTTTCTCCTGGTTTGTGGGCCTCCAGACGTCTTCCCCCTCCCCGTGCTCGACCCGCGGAGCCGGCTCTTCTACTGGTTCTATGCCCTCATGATGGTGCTCCTCCAATGCAAGCAGCTCGTCCAGCGCATCACGGGATGCCTCGTGCGTCCCCGAAGCCCGAACCTGCTGCTGCTGCTGGGCCAGAGTCGGATCCGGCAAGCCGGCTCGGGTGGATGCGGTTGGGGGAACATGAGTCGGATGCGGAGCAAGAGGTTCAAGCTCCGAGGGCTGCTGCGGTTCTGAGGCGGGCGGATGGAACGCCAGCCAGGATTCGTGGAACTTCTTGAAAGTCTGCCTCCGGTAGTCTAGGGACGGTGCCGGTCGCTTCTCGTATGTGGATCTGCAGAATGCTGCGAATTGCTCATCCATGAGCCTATGCCGCGCCTCCCGCTCCTCCTTCTCCATCTGCTTCTGGAGCGCGTCTCTCTCTGCGGCTTGCAGCCTCCTGTTCTGATCCTCCATCTCCTCATGGTAGCTCGATGCTATGAGCTCCAGCGCGAACTCCGCAACCACCACCTCCTTGAAGATGGATAAAAGGCTTTTCTTGAACTGGGTCTGCTTCCGTACCAGTGACTCCGTAGCCTTCTTCGAAAGTGACATCGGTGGTGAGTCGGACGGTCGCTTGGCGTCGAGCCGCACCGGCAAGGAGTCCTCTGGGATTGTGTCCCAGAGCCTCAGAAGCGACTCGGTGATGTGCTTCAAGATTGAGACGGTCGTCACGGAGAAGTTGCCAGCGTCGTTGTCGCCGTGCACATTCTCTGCGCCCAGCATGAAGACACGCCGAAGTACCAGGACACCAAGGGGAAATATCAACCTGAACAGGTCCCTGGCCGCTGCTGGGTGCAGTCCAGCCCTGGAGGTATAGTTGCAGAAAGATGTGAGGCGCTTCGCAAGTTCGGTAAGGACGCCCCCGAACTCGCCGACCCTCTCGCGGAAGGCGTCGGTCTGCGCGTTGATATCTGGGTAGGCCGGGACGGGGTCGAGGAGAAAGAAGACCGCAAGAAGGCTTTTCTGGAGAAACTTTGCACTCCTAGAACTGGCCCTCGCCGTCCTGTCACCCAGCTTTTTGATGAAAATGTCTTCCCATACTTCTGGCTCAAGCTGATGGCTCAAGCCTGTCCAACTTGGGTCTCCCATGAGAGCCACGACCTTCCTTAACGTTCTGTAATTTATTGTGGCCCATTGCTCATCCTGTAGTACACCATCGACGAGGGGCAGCTCGATGCTTTCAGGATTCGAGAGCGGCCCATCGGCAGGATTTCCCTCCTCTTCTTCAGCGTTCCTATCCTCGTCGAAGTTCTCCCCCACTACCACCTGCGCCTGAGATCCGGGCTCGCTGCCGCCGCAGCCACCATCATCGGAGACATCGTAGACATCCTGAGCCCTCCCGCCACGCCCGGACGCCTTCTCCGGGGCGGAAATTCTGGCCCGTTTCGTTGCGGGGAGCCGCCGACTCCGGGTGCCTGCCGTCGGCCTTTTCGGTTGGGAAGGATACGCAGGGACAGGGCCGACGGCCGCGTCTTCAGGCTCCGCAACCTCGTCGATTGTTGGCTCCGACTTCCGTGACCGACCCCGTCGCCTCTTGGGTACTGGTTCTGGGGTGGTCGCGTCCGTCGCGACCTGAGCTGGTTCGGGCGGTGACTCTTTCTTCCTCTTCAGGCCGCGTTTGACCGGGGCAGACTCCTGATCTGCCACGGAATCAGTGCGATCAAGACCGCGTCGTGGGAGACGGCGGGGCCGTGGCCGTTCGACGCTAGCATTTTCTCCCGAAGAGCGCAACTGGCGCGGAGTGCCTCCTTTGGAACGGTGACTCCTGAGACGCTCCATTCCCTAAGATTGGGGGATCTAGCTCGACAGCGGCGTCGTACGAGACGGTTGGCCACAGCAATTTGTTGTGAAGCTTTGTTGATTTTCAATGTTGACGAGCCAAGGAGATCCATGATGTTAGGCGAACTAACACCCCTCAAATTAAGGTGGGGCCGCGCTTGCAGTGAAGGACCCACCTAGGTACCCACATACTACGGCGGACACTACAGATCTCCTCCGCCAGCACTCAGTCGAGATGTAGATGCGGAACTCGGGCGCATGAAATACGTCTTCATTTTTTATATCATTTTTTCGCTAGCTTGTATCCGCAGCCCGATATTAACCCGGTCTTTGCTTTGTACAGGGCCTAAGATACAAAAAAGTAGGCAACCCTAATAAATAGCATGGAACGCCGGGTGCCGTCAAAGTGGCGACCTACCTAGTGACGCAGGGCAATCACCAAAGCCATCCAATCCAGACTCTAGTAAACCTCCAAGACATACCGCCCATCCTCCTTAAGCCTCTCAATCTCCTTGCGGGGATCGACCTTGCGCCCACTGACCTTGGCCTCCTCAGCGATGGCCTCCTGCAGCACGGCGGTGACGTCGGGCACAGGCCAGGTCGGCCCGCAGAGGTAGAAGGAGCCGCCGTCCTGGATGTACGACTTGACGATCTGCTGCATCGTCTGCCGCATGCGGTCCTGGATGTAGATCTTCTGCGGCTGGTCCCGCGAGAAGGCGGCGCCCAGGAGGGTGATGACCCCGGCGTCGAGGTACGCCTCCCACTCCTCCCCGTAGAGGTACTCCTCCCGCTGGTGTCGGCTGCCGAGGTACAGCAGGATCGCGCCGATCTCCTTGCCCTGCGCCTTCTGCATGGCGCGGTACTGCACGAAGGCGCGGAAGGGGGCGAGCCCCGTGCCCAGGCCGGCCATGATGAGGGGCGCAGTGTCCGCCTGGGGCAGCTTCATCACCGACGGCTTGACCGACACGGTGACGGCCGCACCGACGGGGAGGGCGGAGAGGTAGCGTGTCGCCTGGCCGAAGCGCGTGCGGCCCCTCGGGTCCACCCAGTCAACCACGACGATCATGAGCGCAACAGAGGTCGGGGTCACGGCTTGCGCCGACGCGATGGAGTATTCGCGCCGCTTGAGCGGGGACACAATACGGGCCAGGTCGCGGAACGACGGGTGCGCAGACTGGAACTCCTCCAGGAGGTCGACGTAGGTGAGGGTGTCGACTTCGGACCGCTTCTTGAAGTCGTCCGCGCCTACTTTGCCGCCGAGATCCTCGAGCCTCTTCTTCTCGATCTCGTCCGTGGCGAACCCAGCCAGCGACTCATAGAACCGCTTGGGAGGCTTGCCGAGGATGTCCAGATTCTGAATCAAAGACTGGTAAACAGTGCGTGTCTCAAGGACGGCCGGGTCCTCGCGTGAGGGAACCTGGACAACGTCGTCCGGGTTAAGGCCGTAGGACTTGATGAAGTCTTGCACCAGGTCGTGATCGTTGTCCGCGTGGATCCCAAGGGCCTCCCCGATCTGGTACGTCAGGCCGGAGTCGCCGATGTCGAACTCGATGTGGAAGATGTTGCGGTCGTATGCCAGTGGGGTCAGGCGACGGTTCTCTTTGACATGCACGGTGAAGGTCTTGACAACGAGGTCTGGGCGAAGGTCATCCTTCGTGCCGTATGCCTCCTTGAAGGCGAGGCCCTTGGCCGCGGCCTGCCAGTCGGAGAGATCGACCGCCTCCTCTGGCTCCTCCTTCACGAAGGGTACAAAGCTGTGGTTCCTGATTGACTGCTGGAGAGCAGGAGCGACGAAGTCGACCGGAAGATCGGCCCAAATCTTCGGCACCTCGATCTTGTGAAGGCACTCGGCCAGTGCGTTGATTCCTTCCTGGACGGTCTTGGCATCGTTGATGGTGCTTGCCAGCTTCGCCAGATCCTCTGGCACGAGACCCGGGATGGCAACAGTGAGGAAGGCTAGCTCGACCAGCTGGTGAGAAATGCTCTCATAGGCAGGAGACAATGACGAGTCCAAGATGAAGAGCTCCAGGGAGCCTTCTTGGATCTCCTTCCTAACATCAGCGGGGATGCGCTTTTCGGCGTCTCCATCCTTGATGTTAGGCAGCCTGATAATGAGTTTTCCTCCCTTTTTAACACCCTTGACGATCGCGACCTCCTTGAGAAGCTTCTCTTCACCAACAAATGTCACATCGGCCTGGTCGACCTCGTAAGGTGCATCGATTGCCTTCTTCGAGCTCCTAATGTCTGTCCGGATGATGCCTCCCTGGACGATATTGTCATGCACCTCGTGCACGTAGACATTGCTAGAAGACTGCTTGCCCAGCAGCCTGCCAACAGCTGCGGGTGATGATGCGGCCGCGGAGTTGTCAACGTCCCAGAAGCTGTACTGTTGGACTTGGGAAAGCAGGCCGGGCCGGGCCTCAGTCACTGCCTCTCCATCCTTGCTGGTGAGCTTGAGGATGACTGAAGAGAGAGCCTTTGGCGTCAGGATCTCCGTGGCGGCATACTTCACGTCGGTGACTAGCGGCTCGTATTCCCACTTGCTTGAGAAGGAGACTGCCGTGAGCACATCCGAGTACAGAGCAGATTGGATAGACGCATCCTGGACAGAGGACTCATCCAGGACCTGGCCGAAGACTGCAACTTGCTGCACCGAGTCCGGGAGGGCATCCAGGAAGGCCTCCTCGATGAAGGGGCGGTAAATCCTGACGGCAATGGCGCCGACCCTCTTGCCCTCGTCGGAGAGCTGAGCGGCGATCTGGTTGGCAATCTGAGACTCGACACTGCCGAAGACGACGATCACTGTCTCGGGATATTCGTGGCCGAAGTACTCGAAGGGTTGGTAGTCGGTACCCAGCTCGCCATTGAACGCCCTGAGGGTCTCAAAGACCTTGCCCGCGACGTCGAGCCTTTTGTTCAAGGAGGCGACGACCTTGGAGACGTTGCCGTAGACATCGCTGATGCCGGCCCCGTTGAGGGTGTCGACTACACGCAGCGTCTCCCTGGCGGTCCGGATGCCGTCATAGATGTGCAGGGTGGGGATCAGGTCGGCGAGCAGGGTTGAGAAGATGGCCATATGCTGGGCCTCGTAAGCGGAGGCGCTCGAGACAAGACCCAGGCCGAGCTCTTCAGCGATCTGCAGCGTGCTCCCATACTCGGCTACGAGGCCATCCTGCCTTGAGTAGTCGGCGGCCGCGATATGCGCGACGAAGGGGCTGGCCACGCCGTAGAGCAGAGACAGCTGGTCCAGGGCGGCCCGGAGATGGCGAAGGCTGGAGGAGGGTGCCAGGAGCGTCTGGGGAATGTGTCTCTTGCTCAGGTCAAAGTCCTTGGAGAAGATGTAGCCCAACGCGAAGGCTCCCGCGCCGGTGCGGATCTGCAGCGGGAGGACAGTCGTCGTGTAACCGTGGATATTAGCCTCTTTCTGGCAAGCCCACTCCCTGACGGCAAGATCAAGATCGAACGTCTCGGGCGAGTAAGAGAAGATTTTGTCGGAGAGCTTGTAGGCGATCTGCTGGACCAGGAGCTGGGCCGTCACGTAGGTAGGCCCTGAGATGGATGCCATGGGCACATGCTGACCAAGGGGCAGACTTGAAGAGCCCTTCTTGAATTCGGTGGGCGGCGCACCGGCCACGACCGTGGCGATTCCGCCTGGGTTCTCGCGGTGATTCAACTGCATTGTCGGTAATGTCCTACAGCTGTTTGGATTTTTGTTCTCGTGACAGAGACAAGAGACGTGGACGTGACTGGCGAGACAGTTGAGCCTCGTAGTTTCAAGGAAGGAATGATGCTAAAAGGGGAGCTTTGCGAGCTCGAGTTGGGAACCCCTGGTTTGCCGAGAGCCGCACAAACGTTGTTGCTCTGCCCCTGAGGACACAAATCGCTGACAGAAACGGGAGAGAACAGACCTTGTGTTCCGTACCCCAATTATGTCACAAGCGAAACAGGAGGCAGATGTCCAGTCAAACGGGATTGGCAAGGTATCTCCGAACATGGTTCAAGGGGCTCAAGGAGAAGAGCCAGACAGCAATGAGATTGGATTCTGCGCAGAGAAAACGTCCACGCCGACATCCGGATCACCTACACATTCCTATGGAAATTGCCGACCGATGGAGTGGCATCCTCTTTGCCGCCTCAATGAGCCTAGAAGCAGATAGGCTTCTGGGGCGCGAAGAATTTTGCTCTAGGCTGGGTTGAAACGACTTGCCATTGATGAAAAGGTTAATGGAAAATGATTGCGGATATTTCGAGCTCGATCACGCAATTGCACTTGCTTCTGATAGGTCTAGTTTGGATGGGGGTGGAGCTCTGGGAACGTCCGAATGCAGAGCTTAGACCGAAAGTCACGAGAGATGTCACATGGCTTGTTTTAAATACCGAATCGTCGGGTAGCATCTGACAAATCAGTTAGTCACGTGCATATGATTATTGCTCCGTATCCGTATAGATAATTGTACTGCACTGCTTATTGCCTCTCTCAGCTCCTCGAATACCTATTCATGTGACGTGTCGCACAGTGTCTCGAAGCAGATACACGCGATAAAGCTCAAACAAGGCTCTAATCTGCCTGTCGGCGCTGGCGAAATGGACAGCACACAGTCGCAGTTACCCAGTCCTGTTTAAACCACACTCAGTGGTTGGTGTTCTCAACCTGCTGGCATTAGCGTCGTGGTGGCGCCTGCAAAGCAAACAGACACTGCCTCAGGCTAGGCTCTCCAGCGGTCTGGATGTGGGGGACTGGAGTTTTTCGACTTCGCTGCATTCAGCTGAAGCAGGCTGGTTGAAAAAGTGGTTCCAACTCCTTTGGTGCATGAGCTCAGTTGAACCAATTTTCTCAGACTTGAGGCAGCACGATTGGAGAGTCGTCTACTAGCGAGTCCCTCTTTAACGGCCGAAGACTCTCGCAAGCAGGCTGCCGTGCATCCTAGCTCATCTTTGCTTGTCTTCCTTCCCATAGGCCATGCCCACTATCATGCTGGAGACCCGTTCGAAATGACTGAAGAGGGAGCGAAGAAAGCCTTGCTCTCCCAGCCGCAGGCATAGTTGCCTTTGCTTGCCGGACTCCCGGACTGACGTGGCCGACGATGTGCTCTCAAAGCCTCCTGGAGCGATGATAATATATATGTAGGCCCTTGAAGCTGCGCTCCCTCCCCTTGGATTCCCCAATCTGTTCAATTTCTTCTTCGAAGGAACCAAGGCGGTAGGCTTGTCTCCAAAGTGTCGTCAAGATGGCTTCATCCTCAAACTCTACGAGGCATCCCCTCATCCTCCTCCTCACCGCTCTCTTCATCACCCTCGCAATCAGCGACCCCAACGCCCACTGCTACGATCCAAGCGGCACCTTCGCTCCAGGTCTCTACCCCTGCGACCCATCTGCCTTCATAACGAACTGCTGCCCACAAGGATGGACATGCTTCAGCAATGCCCTCTGCGTAGTCACCTCGCCCAGCAACAGCTTCCCCAACCTCACGGCCGGCGCGGTGATGCGGTCCGCGTGCACGAATCCGCTGTGGAATAGTGCCATCTGCGGGGATAGATGTCTAGGTATGGCTTTGAGATCTTCCCTCATCCCACCACAAAAAGAAACCAAAAGACAACAACACCTAACCATGCCCCTTCCCATCTCCATAGACAAAGACAATCTCTCCGGCGACATCCTAGCCTGCGGCTCCGACCGCTTCTGCTGCATGGGCGACTACATGAACGGGAAGTGCTCCTGCACCGGCACGCCCGGCGGCGCATTCTCCATCCCGCCCGGCCGAGCGCAGACCGTCCTCGGCGTCTCGGGAACGACGTTCACGGGCTCGCCCAGCTACCGCACCGTCCCCCCCACCCGCCCG
>PYSP01000532.1:0-15027 GCA_003049395.1 Pseudohalonectria lignicola | reverse complement strand
CCACCACCCCCACCTCCTCCCCTACCACTACCACCACCACCGCCCCCACCCAAACCCCCCGAGACCATCAGCTTCACCTTACCCACAGGCACGCAGTTGATGGCCTCCTCGGGCTTGAGCGCCCGGATGAGCTCCACCTCGCGCGGCCACATCCTCTCGCCGTCCCTCGACAGCTCGTCCACGACGCCCTTCTTCCCCGCGGCCGCCTTCCACCCCTCCAGTACCTCCTTGACCGCCTTCCCCTTCTTCTGCTGCCCCGGCTGCATCTTGACCTTGTACTTGACCCTCCCCAGCGCCGCGTATGGGGCGCACACGGGCACGCACTCGAGCAGCTCGTCCCCCTGCAGCGGCGTGCCCACCAGCGCGTCGAGCGGGCCCAGCGCGTCGTCGCCACCACCACCGCCCGGCACCTGCTGCTCCCCATCGTCGTGGTCGCCACCTTCACCCTCGCCAGCCCCGCCCCGACCGGCACCGGCACCGGCACCACCACCTCCACCCGACCCCTGGAGCTCCCTCTTGCGCGCCTCCTCGTGCCTCGCCGTCTCGAGCTGCTGCCGGAGGTGCTGCTGCCGCCGCCGCTCCCTCGCGGCCAGGAACGCCGCCTCCTCCTCCGCCTTGAGCCTGGCCTCGGCCTCCCGCTTGGCCCGCCCCGCCGCGGCGCCCAGGAGCGCCTCTGTCGCCGCCCGGTCCTCCTCGTCCTGGTCCCTGTACTTGCTGGCAATCTTCTTGGCCTTGCCCTTCTGGCCCCGCTTGGGAGGGGGTTTGCCCTGCTGCTGCTGTTGCTGTTGCGGCTGCTTCGGGGTACGATGAGAAGGAAGAGGAGACGTCGACGCTGCGGTCGAGGTGGCAGGCTTTACTGTTAGTGTCGAAGGCGCTGCTGACTCGGCTCCTACTTCGTGTGCTTCTTGTATAGTCTCTTCTTCTCCTTCTCCTTCTTCGTTCTCTTGTGCCACGTCGTCTCTTGCTCGAGATGCCTCACCTTGTGGAGTCGCCTCTTGATCTTGAACCCCCTGCGTTGACGCCGTCCCTTCCGTAGGCGGGGTCGGGGGTAGGGCGCCCTCGTCCTCGGACTGGTAACCCTCATCATCCACGGGATTAGACTGGAGCGGGTTGACCTGATTCGCGTCCTCGCCATCAGACCCCGCGTTGCTCGCGCCATCTTCTTTCTCTTCTTCTTCCTCCTCCCTCCCCTGCCCCCTTCTGTCAGCGACCTCCCCCGAGGCCGCAGCCGGCTCCTCACGCCCAGCGACCGATCTCCCGCGGTGGCTCCCCGCATCACCACCGCCGCCACCCCCGGCAGCAGCAACAGTGCCGGGTCCATTGTCGCCGCCGCCATAGACCCCATGCCGCCGCCTCGGATGCCTCGCCCTGCTCTCCTCGCTGACCCTGAAGAACAGGCCGAACCCGAGCACGAGCGGCGCCGGCGGCAGGAAGTTCTTCCTCCCCCTGACCATGAAGCTGCCTGTGGGCAGGTACTCGCCCGCGGGCGCGCTCTTGGAGACCTGGTCCGCGCCGACCCAGTAGGCGCCCATGCCGGCCTTCTGGTCCCAGGCGGCCGAGGAGCAGACGGCCAGCTGCCCGGCCTGGGAGAGGGTCGAGGGCGGGAGGGGGGCGTCCGGCCCGGCGCGGGGGTCGTTCTTGACCACGACGCTGGCGGCCCCGTGCAGGTCCGCGTGCACGTAGGCGTCCCCCCTGCGCAGGTGGCGGCGATACAGCAGCTCGTTCTGCTGCGCGTCGCGCCCGCCCAGCACGAGGTAGCCGTCCGACGAGACGAACCAGAGGAACTTCTCGAACCAGAGCTGCCGACGGATCGCCTGCATCAGGGGCTTCTCCTGCTTCAGGCCCTTCTTGAGGTCCTGCGCGATCTTGCGCTCCGCGTTCCGGATCGCCACCGTCGACTGCTGGAGTGTCTTTTCCTGCTTCACTGCCGCGCTGCGCTTCTGGTCGTAGTACTCCTCCACGTTGCTCCAGGGGGAGAGGTTGAGGTTGATATCCACCTCGATCAACCTGCCGCGCGCTCCCGCCTTGGTGGCAGTAGTTGCGCCATCGTCGTCATCATCGTCGTCGTCCTCCTCCGACACAGAAGAGTCCGTCTCGTCCCCGCCATCGCCGTCCCGACCTGCACCCTCCTCATCCTCGTCGCCATCGTCGTCGTCGGCCACCTCCTCTCCTTCCCCCAGCACCAGCGTGATGGTGTCGTTGGCCAGGTCGAGCGGCAGCTTGATGATCTCGGCCACGGGGTTCCGCCTCTTCTGCTCGCGCTCGATCAGCCTCCCGACGTCGACCCAGTCCATGCCCTGCTCCAGCAGGCCGATGACGGCGTCCATGGCCTCCTGCACGCGCTCCACGTTGGCCTCGATCGCCGCCGCCCGCCGCACGTTGAGCAGCTGCGCCTCCTGCAGGCCCTCGACCCGCCGCGCGTGGTCCCGCCTCGTCGCCTCCAGCTTGCGCCGAGCCGCCAGCTCCTTCTCCGTCAGCCGCGACTCCAGCTTCTGGCCCTCGAGTGACGAGAAGAACTCGTCCACCGTCCGGTTGAACCCGCCCTCCTCGAACGTCAGGATCGTGTTGGACGGGTCGCGCGCGAACTGCTCGGGGAGAAACGGGCTGAAGTCCTCGTAGAGGAGGTCCTTGGCGCTCCCGACGACGAAGGGCCTGATTTCTGCCGCGATGGTGGTGTCTTGGGCATTTGCCGTCCTCGCCGAAGTCACCACCAACGGCTTGCCGTCTTCGCCTTTCTTCTTGGCCACTATGAACCCCTTTACGGTTGCCGAGCTCGTGATCTCGTCGACTATGGCCCGGGCCCGACCCAGCGCCTTGAACAGGGCGTCGAATGTGGCCTCATTCTCTAGTACTTCTGACGCCTGGATCTTGACATCGAAGTTGTTGGCTTTCAACGCGTGGTCGACCAATATTGGGGGCAGTTCCGTGATGGTTGTAGCCAGTCCTCTCCTCAGGTCCCCGCCGGCCTTCTTCTTACCGCCCTTCACCCCGGCCCGCGTCGCCCCGGCTTTCTTGGCCGCCTCCGTCAACGCATCCCTGAGTCGTTCCTTTGTGAGGGCGGGGACACCCCCGTAGTTTTGCCTGTTGTCAAGAGAGTACTTCAGCCCGACCCGCTGCGGCTCTTGTCCCTCTCCTTCCTTCACATTCCGCAGTAGCGTTAAGATCTTCAGTTCGCTGTCTGTGAGGATGACATTTCCGCTCTATTCAGACAGTGTCAAAACCCCAACCAAAAAAGGGTAGCGGCTTCCTTGTTGTCGAAGAGTCGAGGCATGCGGTGATGCTTCAGGGGCTTGAGACTGACGGCAAAGAACTCGAGGTACAGTCGGTACTGCCCATCGCTGAACTGAAACTCTATGATCCTGTCGGTGCCGATCTGCTGGACCGCCGTCACTCGGCGGGTCTTCAGGAACTTTCGCAGCCGGGCCACGAAGGCCGATGGGGCCGGAGCCGCGGTCCGAGCAAAGTCCGTCAGGTGGCAGCGGAAGCCCGAGTCGATGATGAGCTGCTTCTTGTCCTCGGGCTTCTGGAACTTGAGAAGGAGGATCTTGGACGACAGGTCGTATACGTTGGAGAGTCGTAGGGAGACCAAGCTCTGCTGGAGCTCGTGGGCTACTGCCTGCAGTGCAGAGAAGAGGAATAGCGGGGTTAGTGTCCGGCTTTCATTGCAGGTGTGACGCAAAACTGGACTGTCTGGACGGGAGCTTGCTTGCCTTCACATCTAAAGAGGAGAATCGCTGCTTCATCTTGATAATGCTGCTTGCCCCAGCTACCTTAGGTCTGATTATGGCCCTTCCTCTTATTGTAAATTTAGAGCCCAGGATTTTCTAGTCCTCGGAGTCAAATCGGCGAGCCCCTTCAGGGAATTTGATGATGTTTGACGCTTGGTGGGGCAATTGCCAATTACATCAGCAACATCCATTTGCCGGCCAATTTTGCCCCTTGTGGCCTTTTGTGTGAAGTTCAAAGACGGCGCAATTCTTTGTGAGGAAGCGATGTACCTCGTATTATTTGCTTCGTAGGTAGATACCGAATAAGAGCAGATGATTCTTGAACAACGGTAGGTAGCCTAGTAACTTAGGTACCCAATTCGGAGTGTCCTATGCAGTGTGTCTAGCAAGACCGTCAACTGTTAACCGCGATACGCAGGGCAAGACATCGCCCAGGGGAACTGATGGATGCCGGGCGGAAGTCAAAAGGTCCAGTCTCCAAATTCCTAATTGTATGCCGGTTCAGGTTGAGTACCTGTGGGCAAACAACGGCGGGCAGACTTAGACTTCTCGTCAGAGTTCTTTTTGAAACACTGGTAATAGTATCTCGGGCAGTAAATTAAAGATCTGCCGCCGACTTTCACATTGTGTCTTTCGAAATGAGGGCTTATCGTTGCTTGGACTTGTGATTGCATAAGCAAAACTAGATCTGTCTGCCCTGGAATACTTCTGTTCCATGACCGATCGAGGACAGCATCGACGGCAAGCAGACCTTCCGTCCAAGCCGTCCCGTCTTCCCAGTCAGACATGATCCTCAATTCCAGTAAACACGTGAATCCAGTCAGGTACTGCCGTTTGCCGACCCGCTTCGCGGCTCGACCCACCCAATACGGGCGGGCGGAAAGCTGTCAGGAGTGATGTACCAATGTTGTCATAGCAACGGTAAGAGCTGACAGGGAAGCAGCTTTTCGATCATCCAAGCTACTGGTGGTGTTTGGGGAAGCTTGGCAACTGACAGAGATATCAACCCTCGGCATTTATTGACTGGAATTGAGGCCATGGAGTCTTTTTCGAGCTTCACTCCGTCCTGGGGAGATGTGTGAATCGATCTGCTGTGGGGTGAGAATGGAATCTGGTGAAATGTGCAAAGAGGAAGGGAAGGGGAAAAAAAAGAGGGTCGACAGGCCAGGTCCAGCTGGGGATGTGCTCAGGCTATGACGCCTCATTTTAGCATGCATGAATCGTACCAATGGCTGGGCTCCACGACGCCGAGCGACATCGAACATCCTCTCTGGATATGCAAGAGAGTGCAGTTCTGTGGTTGGGGAGCGAAGAGAGGCTGGGGGAGAGGGTCATGCCAGCCAATTGGCTTCTTGAGCACAATTCCTATCCGGTGATTGCTGGTTGAAAGGAAGAAGCAATGTGACAACTCCCAACTCCTCCCAAGCCAAGCCATTTCGATGGCTGGGCATAGCACCCGCAGAAACCTAGCCACATCTATGTTCCGAGTGATGATCCTTACGCTGTAAGTAAGGACAGTCGCGTCCTCACTCACGTCTGACACCAGAATGGACCTAGAGAGGGCGGCATATTAATCGATACAGCTTTTGCCCGTCGTTTGTACATAGCTTGAACGTGCGCATCTCGTAAAGGAATCTGTCCCCATCCGCATGTCGTTATCCGTCGGTCGCAGACACAGCACGGCAAGGTCGGATTAGATCTCTAAGATGGCAATGTATGCTTCCATCGCCCTACGGATAGTCATCATATTGCGGGTTGCCATGGTAGGCAAAGTAATGGTAAGTAGGAGGTTCTTGGGCCCTCACAACTCGTAACGCAAGCTGAAGGTGCATCTGTTCGTTTCCCGTTGCCTGGTGGTTGGGGGGGAGCGCTAACGCCTAGGACATGCATGCCCGTGCATCCAGTCCTGATGCACTCTGGTGTCTCCTCGGCTGCTGAGTGGTGATGGTGGGGGTGTCGGGCAAGCTGGGACAGGGATCTTGGGAAAGGAGCTAAGCTGTATTTTGCTGGCAATCACAGCAAATAAAAACAAATCCCCACCCAAGGTAAACAGAGAACCCCTGTAACCTCGTCTGCCACGCAACAGGTCGAAGGGGCCCCGGCCAGTCCTGGCCAGTCGGGCCTGGTCCTCAAAAGGACTCGCCCCAGATTATCCTCTTGAGACGCCCAGCTCTCTGTGCCTATTTCTTCCCAACTTCCCCCATCCAGTCAGGTTCAGACACAAATCCAAAATCTCTCCACAGACACACATCTCTCGCACTCCCTAAACCTCCAGCAGCAGCTTGCCAAAGAAAGCAAAAAGGACGGCGAACACTTCGCGTTCTTTCTCTCGCAACCTTCTGCCGACTTCTTTTCAGGGAAAGAAGCCAGAGTAATCTTCTTGTCATCCTTTCGAAGCGCTCGAAAGGACGAGGAGAAGGCGACTCTCGCGTCACTTGAAAAGTCGTCAACCTGGATTTTGAAGCCAGAGTCCCGGTCCCCTTCAGCATCTTCCCGTCATCGTATCGGGAGAACGACAAGCAGCAAGAGGCTGCTGCCACCGCCACCACCAAGACCCACGAAGAGGTTGAGATCAAGCTCCCCCAGAAAGCCGGACGGGAAGGTCAATACTCTTCGTTCTCTGCCACGGCCGAACTTCCTCCTCGCAGAGAGCAGCGCTTCCGCGAAGAAGAGGTCCGCATCACTCGTGAAGAGGAACAATACCGCCGTCCCGGTACCCACCACCATCACCACCAAGAATACTTAGTCGAGAAGCGACCCCTTGAGGAGCACCCTAGGTAAGCACAATATTCCCAGTTTTTGCTCGCTCAGTTCGCTGCTGTTTGGTTATCATTTTCCTTGTGTGTACTTTCTTCACTTCCTTGTTCGTCCCTCCTGTTTTCCTACTCCCCGTTTGGGAAAGGGGCAGGCAGATTTCCATTATTGGTACCGTCAGCCCAATTGGAACCCCAGCCGGTCTCTGCGTTTGTATCCCATGGCTCCACACAGACCGAGATGGGCCCATTACGATGACGGATGTCAACAAAGCTCGGGCACTTCGTTTGACACCCAACTAAATTTCTTTTCTGTCTCTTCCTTTTCTCTTTTGACTCCTTTCATTCTTGGTCTCAAAGTCTCTCAGCCTTGAGCAGTAATACCCTCCTGGCCTAAGTATCTGCTAATTATCCATTCCAACAACCTCAGGCCCCAGTCTTCTTACTCTGATACTCGCATCGAGTTTGACCACTCTCACCGCCAGCACGCGTCTGCCATCGACATCGCCGAGCGTGAGTACCGTGCCCGTTACCAGCCCACCTACCACGAGGAGACCTTCATCAACAAGACCACCGTCGACGCACCCCGCTCCCGTCCCGTCTACCACGAGGACGTGAAGATCACCGAGGTCACCGTCGATCCACCCAGTGCCCGTCCCGTTTACCACGAGGACATCAAGATCACCGAGGAGACCATCGAGTATCCTCGCACCCGCCTCCCTTCCCACGTTTCCACCTCCAAGAAGTCCAAGATGGGTTACTACGACGACGACGGTATGTCCCTTTTCTTCCCTTGTTCCCTCACCCCCTCTTGTTGACCCCCCCGTTTCCTGTTTTGATTCCCCGTCTTGTCCTTCCTTCATTTTTACCTTTCCACTCACTCACGCACGTGACTCCCACACCCGACCCGCAGGCCACTACCACTCGTTCCGCAGGGGCCTGCACAGGATGGCTGACCGTGTCGCCCACCCTGAAGGCCGCGACAGGGACGAGATCTCGGTCGTGCGCGAGACCCGCCGCACCTCATCCGGCTCCTCCGCCGTGGGCGCGAGCAGCTCGGGCATGTACGCCGCCACAGTGTCGATCCCCTGCCACCACATCCGCATCGGCGACATCCTGATCCTCCAGGGCCGCCCCTGCCAGGTGATCCGCATCTCGACCTCTGCCGCCACGGGCCAGCACCGCTACCTCGGCGTCGACCTCTTCACCAAGCAGCTGCACGAGGAGAGCTCGTCCGTGTCCCACCCGAGCCCCAGCGTCGTCGTCCAGACCATGCTAGGTCCCATCTTCAAGCAGTACCGCGTGCTTGACATGCAGGACGGGCACAGTAAGTTAATTAATCACGTGTTAACCTCACTGACTCCCTGGCGCCCGGAAGAAATAGCAGCATGCTAACGACGGACTCTTTCATCATCAGTCGTTGCCATGACCGAGACGGGCGACGTCAAGCAGTCTCTCCCCGTCATCGACCAGTCCAACCTCTGGTCCCGCCTGACCAGCGCCTTCGAGTCTGGCCGCGGCAGCGTTCGCGTCCTTGTCGTCAACGACAACGGCCGCGAGATGGCTGTCGATATGAGGGTCATCCATGGCTCACGCCTGTAAACTCCACTCTATGTCTTAGTCGTCAGTGCTGTTGTGATGTACGAGTCCGGTTTTGTGTTGTATGATGTGTGTGTTGTCTGCATCGCATCGCCGTATGGTATTGTCAGTGTGTAGATGAGTTCAATATAATCTATACTTGGGGCTTTGCGATGTTTGCGGCATTGGATAATACAACAGCACGGGATATTTCTGTAGCATCTTCCAGATTGGATAAGTCGGTTGGAAGGGCTGAAAACTTGGATGAGCTAGATCATAGGTAGTCTTGTAATCTGATCCCAGTGTTGCGTGGAACTACACGTACACGTTCGACAAGTCTTTCAGAGATATCACCGGGATGCGATGTGAGCATAAGATTAATAGTTGGGGATCAGTGCGAAGCACAATGAAGATCGGAAGTTAGCTAGTTGTAAGACTCAGAAGAAACAGTCGGTTGACACATCACTTGTGGAAACAAGTACGTACCTATCGCCATTGACGATAATGCCGGGTGGACTTGGGGCAAGCTCAGCGAGGGGCGGGACGGAGGGGGGAGACGGAGTAATGTGCCCAGCAAATTACACACAAACTACTTGGTTAATACTCCGAGCCACACCCAGATAGTGCTTTAGCAAACGCAGAGAAATCAGTGAAAAAAGGCTCCCGTCGATCATGGAGAAGCTGCCGGTGAGGCTTGCGGGGCAACCTCGCTGGGTGGGGCTCGCGATTGAGCACTTCCACCAGACTCTTCCGTCGCAAAAGAAGAAATATGGCATTTTCTCAACCGTCGCCGGCTCCAGATCCGACCGTTTTGCGACGTCAACTTCACCCTTTTCTACCTCCAAGACGACGATTTGAACACCCGCGGCTATCATGCTTCCGCTTATCGCCGTAGCGTCGTTAATGCTGCAGAGCCGATTGCCCGGCCGGCCGGTTCACGCCCTCTATCTAACTCCTTACCCTTACCACCTTGACCTCGGCGTTCCCGTACAAAGCACACAAGCCCCGTCAACAAGTGCGAGCGGTGGCCTTCCAGAAACACTACATCTCACGTCGTCTCCCCTCTTGAGCACGCTCTCGTTAAATCCCGTCACCTCTTTACCCGGACTTACAAATCTAGCCGCTGTTATGGTTGGCGCTGTCGTGACGGGCGCGCAACTTGATCTTAGCCGTCGACGGCATCGTGATTACCATTACGACTCTCGAGAACGTCATTTCGTCGGTAATTCCCACTCACCGACGCACCCAGGATGAGGTAAGTTGTCCCATTTTGGTATGTATACTGCCGTAGATGCTAATCTAGACCATCGCAGTCAGTTTTCATCGCCAAGCCAACGGCCACGGCGGCGGCAGCAGCTCCTCACCAGGCCTCTCGGCAGGCCCTTCACCTCCCCGGCCATCCACCAAGTAAATGTCCTCCCTCCCCCTCCTCTCCTTTCCGGCAGCTCGTTAACAGAGAAGCAAGCTGACCACCGCGACAGTGATAATCGATGGGTAGAAACGGCGGATAGGTCCCAGGTGACCGCCCCCCGAGCGCGACATCTCTGAAGCGGCAAGACTTAGGGTAAGTGGTGCCACCAGCGATGCTCTTGAGGGACAGGGGAGAAGGGGGCTAACATCTTCATGTGCATCAGCATCCAAGGACATTCGCCCAGTTCCAGAGACTCTGTTAAACGTTACCGTGTATCGTCCGCAGTGAGGCGCCGCAGCCCGACCTCGATGTGACGCCAGCCTTCGATGATTTCCGCCTCGGGGGGGTTCCCGTTTGCGAACTCGTAGGCCACAACATTTGCCACGAGGCGGTACAGCGTCGGATGGGTATCACCGACTGGACCATTTCCGCTGGGTGTCTGCCTCTGGGCACATATAGCCGCAAATGTGGAGTCGTGTCGAGAACACCTAGACCCTCGGCTCTGGGCTGTCAATTCCCGGCCTTGAGTGCGTGTATCAAAGGCAAGTTGTAAACCTTTGAGGGTGAAAGGGTTACTTGATGTAGTTCTGGCTGTTAGTGTAAGTGCAGGAGAGTATGATTATGAGGTTTATGAACTTGTGAGTGAGGGGATTCGGAGTTTTTTCAACATTACGATGGAGAGGACGGAAGCACTATTACTAGCTGTTAAGCTTCACGAGCAGGATTATTTAATTTTCACGGCGAGGTTAATGAAGTGTTACTTGGTGTTAGGATTGGCGAGGAGACGGGTAAAGGGGTGTAAGTTTGTTTGCTGGGCGAAGGCAATAGCCGACGGGAAGAGCCGAAGGTGCGGGCCAACAGAGTTGTGCGAGGTGAATTGCTGTACTTCCGCCTGAGCATGATATGTCGTCCAGGCCTAGTTCTCCTTGCCGGGTGCTTGGAGACAGCTATCGACCGCGAGCTTCGTGGCGCACGTCTGTCAATTCTTCCCCTCTTTTTACGATCGTCGGGGTTTCGGTCGAGGCGCCCTTCCTAAGCATTTCCTTCGGGTTGTGTGGTTGAGAGGGCGGGGGCGTCTCGAGCACGGATGTCGATATCGGGCAAGCGACTCGTGGGGAGAGTTTTAACGTCGGTGTGGTTGAGATTGGAAGTTCTTCGCGCCGGGAGTGAGTTTCTAAATCTGGGGAGACGCCATTAGTTTCGGGCAACGAAAAAAGCAAAGCGGTTGTTCGTGGATCTGGAGGCTTGATTTGCCTTGTGGACCAAGCTCCCGACACACCTCGAGAGGTGCTGCGTTTGGCGGGGCTGCGAGCGGCGGCGTGTTCTTTCGGTTATATTAAGCCACGCTAAACATCAGCTGGCGCTCACCTCTGTGACGCTGTTCAAGGGAGGACCGAGATGGGAAAATATAAACCGCAGCAAGTGGCGGGCCGGTAGAGTGTTGCGACTGCCAAGGGGCCCCTGGCAGTGGGAGTTGGGGCCTGAGCCACCAGGCAACAGCCCGCACTGACCCCTGGCCAGTGCACGAGGGCTTTTGCTAGAAAACTCCGCGACGGCCGCGCAGAAATCAATGAATGCACCATGCGCTTTTCTACCTAATTTTGTTATGTATTGCCTTCCCCTGCAATTGACATAACATAGAGTTTGCTAAATCAAGCCTATTATTCACGTAACGGCGCTCTCAGACGTCTACTCCCTCTCCCAGAGAAGTACATCCCCTGTTCGTGGTCAACAGCACAGCTTAAATGGAGGGGTCCAACGCGCACATCCGTAAGAAATGCCCGACGCGTCTTTTCGCGACTTGACCTGTAAGGAGGCGCAACGCGTGATAAATACACGTCACGTCGCAACTGATACTCCAATGACACCCGATTGAAGTCCCATTCTCATCAGATGTTAGCTGCCGAGCTTGTTATCACGGCGACCCCCAGGGGTACGGCTCGTTTACAGCCCTACCGAAAGCCCCGCGTCCTTTGCCACGGCGGCATTAATGCCCGATTTGACAGCTGGAGTTCCGACTTGATACGTTGGAGCTCCGGTCTAGAGCTCCGCCTTGGTTTCGCCGAGGACCATAATGCAGCTTGCTACACTCGAGCAACCCCTCCCAATTTGTTAGGTCTTTCCTCTTTTTCCTCAATTCTTCCACTTAATTGTGTCCGTCCTGCCGTTGTATCAGCTGGGTATTGTGGCCGCCAAAACAACGAGGGCGGGGACTTACTACTTCCTATTTTATTTCGCTTAGCCCAGTCTACATAAATGGGTGCTTGGCTTCGTATCTGCCGAGATAAATCAACTAATATTCTAATATTCCTTACTCGCTACCCTCCCGAGCTAAATATGTCCTCTTTGAGATAATTCGCTAAAGGCGTGAACTTATATAAGTCAAGGCACCCTCTTTGCCCCCCCCCCTTCTTTGACCACCCCACCAAAGTACTCACCGCCACTCTGACCTCCCATCTTTTTTCTTACTTTTCTCTACCAAAATTCAATCAGTTGAGCTCAAAATTGAAATTTACCTCCGGCAGTTGTGACGGTCAAATCACTTGGCAATTGGTATACCGGTAGGCTCTGCCATAATAAGTAGATTGATTACTACGAACAAGAAAACGTAAGGAGGGGAAACAGAAAGAGGAGGAAAACACGTCATGAGAGGAATCACGAAAGCATGTCCACAGAGCTCTCGTGGNGGAAACAGAAAGAGGAGGAAAACACGTCATGAGAGGAATCACGAAAGCATGTCCACAGAGCTCTCGTGGCAGAACACTCTCACCGCCTTCCCAATCCGGCCCAGTACCGGTGTTCCCCCGTGCTCAGTAAATGCAACCGTTGCAGCATCATTGCCCGGAGGCTTCAATGGCGCGCTCCAGGGAACTTTGGGAAGAGAGATTGGATCGGGGTGTCTCATACTTTTCGTATCGTGTAGGGCTATTCTCCTGCGTTGAGTACCAGAAGACGCGTCCTCCTTGGTTGTTGGGAGGCTGTGAAGCCAGGAAAGGACTGCTTGATTGACGCCTGGTCGAGCCATGGGAGCACTAGTTTCAGACGTTTGTTTGGAGATAAAGTGGCAAGAGAAGTGTAGGGACGTGTGTGGGGGATTTCACCGCTTTTATGCTTGAGAGCAGGGCCTGTACCCCTGAGTACCTACGCAGTGTCTCATGTGACAGGCAGGCAGCGTCATTTCCATATAGGTTGTTGGCATATCTCCTCTTGCCCCCTGCGTTTGGAACTGACTGCTGCGCAAATACTACGCAGCCTGGAAGCTCTTTGGCTACATGCAAGCAAATAACTAGGCGTTCCTCCAATGTGCGTCCTAGGAACCTTTTGTCAAGCTCGATCAGCTTACTAGAGTTCGAGTCGCTCCTCCACTTCCGTAGCCATCAGTCCTCGTTTGGCAAATTTATCATCCGGAATATATCACTTGAAGGTCAGAAAAACGCACCAAACGCTATCTGCGCCCTCGCACTAAGGCAGGCGGCAGTGGTTGGGGCAATCTCATCGCCAACCGGTACAAGCCAAGCCGGTCGGACGCACGGGGCAGACCAACACCTACGCTGTGGGGGCTAGCCGGACGCTAGGAAGGTCAAAGATGGCGAGGAGCTGGAGGACTGGCCAGGGAACTCCAACAGCAGGGCGGAGGCATGACAGGCGGCTAGAGCACTTTGTAAAGGAGTCACTTAAGGCAAACTCGCAGTTCAGGGGTGACCCCTGAGCATATGCGTGCTGTATTAATCAAAGGTAAAGGGGCTGGCTCGCACAGCATGCGCAGAGGAACCTACCAGGCCAACGGCGCACAACGCTCCTGGGATCGTAGAAGGACGAGATCGGGAATGTCTTCGGGCGGCGTAGGACCGGGCGGGTCGCGCTGAACCGAACCACCACGCCGCTGCCGCTGTCGCTGTCGCCCTCTTCTCCAATCGGCATCTTCATCGTTGGTTGTCCCCTGGTTGTGATGACTCCTGACGTTCGCCGTTTTCTTCTCCGTCTCCAGCAGCAATACCCTCTTAAGCCTGCTGAGCAGTTGATTTCCCTGCATCGACGCACGAGTGCGTCGGATTCCTCAAAGGCCTGTAGGAGATCCATCTCTTTGATCTTGCCGATGACTCCTGCCTGGTCAGCTGAGGCCGCCTCGGCGGCTGCCGACAAACTAGACTTGGGTGCTGGTTTCACGTCGACCTATCTGCCTTGCCATATGACAGGCAGGCAGCTTAATCCTTACAAGGGAGGATGCAGTGACCATTCCACTGTCCAGGAACTGTTTCGTCTCTCGGTGATGACGACAGTCTGCTGGAGC
The DNA here is from genome assembly GCA_003049395.1 of Pseudohalonectria lignicola. NCBI lineage: Eukaryota > Fungi > Ascomycota > Sordariomycetes > Magnaporthales > Ophioceraceae > Pseudohalonectria > Pseudohalonectria lignicola. The sequence goes on along the minus strand of PYSP01000532.1, from coordinate 1,266 downwards.
TGCTGCCTCAATGCCAAGACACTGCATGTCTATATAAAGAGGTTCCTAACCCCTCTTGAGCTCCTTCCCTTTCTTCCTCCTTTTTCTTTTTCCTTAACTTGTCCACCTGCCCATATAGCCAGCACAGCCATAACATCATGAACTCCACGAAGTCCACGAACACCACCATGAACACCGACCTCTGTCCTTATAGTGAGAAGATTTCAGATCAATTCTTCACTGCCCCTTCCTGGCCTGTTCATACCCAAGATATCGCGGACTACCCATCCTCCTCTCCTGCTAACCTCATGTCTGACGACTCCCTCTGCGGCGGCGACATCAACTTTGGCGGCATCAACTTTGACGACATCAACTTTGACGATATCAACGACATCAACTTTGACATCAACTTTGACAACATCAGCGACAACACCTTCGTCAAACCCTCCCTTCCGAAGGAACATGGTCTCGAGCGAGTAACGACGCCAGCCCTGGGGACATCAACTGAGGCGACACCCAAGCTGGCACGGCCATGAGCCCGCTGCTTAGCATCGAGCGCTTTAAGGTCGCTCACCTGCTCCTCCCCCTAGCAGGCTGGTCGCCGACATGGAGATCCTTAGTGTCATCATCGTGCAGGCCAGACGCAGCCTCCTCATCCTCATCTCCTTTTCTTCCGCCCTGCGTCGGAAGCGCCCTCGTCCTAGGACTGACGCTGCGGCTCTTGGAGCGACCAAATCCTGGAAGTCTCCATTCGAGCCTTTCAAGCGTAATCCCCTGCGAGGAGTGTCGACAGTGAAGACGACGAGGTGATGGTCACCAAAAAGGTTGTGGCGGTGGTACAGATGAACCTGCAAAAGATGCCTTGGATTAGATTTTCTCGAGTGGGCAGGGAAGTGGGCGTGGCTGCTCTAGTGGTTGATACCCCACCTACTTCATCGGCACCCAAAATTCCTGGGTTTCAGCAGAACTTCGCTATTAGAAGCTGACGGTCGGTATATTACATATGCATTTAAATCATCACGAGGAAGTGGTACTGCTAGCGAACAACCCGCAGTGAATTAACGTAGTCTATCGGCTCCATTTATCGGCGGCAGCTAAAGAGGACAACGTATTAGGGTGCGTCGGGCCAAGGACTCGCTGCCGAGCCTCAGCACAGTCCCTCATCAGTGCTAAGGCGTCTACGTCTCGACCCTGACTTTTCCAAGTAAAAGCGAGGTTGTTTATGCTGGTCAGTGTAGAGGGATGATCGACCCCGAGCTTCGTCTTGCTCGTCTCCATCACCTGCAC
>PYSP01000531.1:0-15055 GCA_003049395.1 Pseudohalonectria lignicola | reverse complement strand
TGAATATAGGGTGTTGATTGTGGCGATCTTTTTTTCGGGGTGCCCAAAGACAGGGGGTGCCCAAAGAGAGATGCTTTGACTTATGGAATCCGAGAATGCTAGACTGTTGGTAAATGCAAGACCAGCTATTCAGATATTGCGGACTCCCCGATAAGGTTCAGAATCAAACACATGGCGCCCTCGAGGCCTGCCACGATGGAGGAAGGGCAGACATGGGGAGGTTCGATATTTTCCATGTGGACACTGATCTGGGACACCGCGTGGCAGCTCCGAGGCTTCGAAGCCGACCTAATTGATGTGTTGATCAATTAATCTTTCCGACATGTCAGCTACGGGGAAGGGAGTAAGCAGGGCAAAACCCAAAACCAAAAAAAATGGCTCTAAAGCGAGGAGGTTCACTTTAAGGCGCCAAGCCTTATATCTCTTGTCGACTTGTGGCTTAGACTTTCGTGGACGGCCCCAGTCTTGGCGATCAACACGGGATCCCACAACCCCATCTTGACGGGGTTCTGAGGAGTCGGGGGTAGCGATCCAAGTGCCGAGAGCCAATGAGCTTCCTCGTTGCTCCTTACTCTGTGCTCCGCCAGCCCTCGGCTTGAGTCCGAGGAGTCTGAATGCAACCATCGCAATGCTACCCCGAGGTGAGCCCCATACTAGGTACGGAGTACTTGGCTTAGACTTCAATCCCCGCCCCGCAGCCGGGCTTTCTCATGCCCTACTACGAGTAGAGAGGCTGCACTGGCTGGTTTGTTGATTTAACGTCACTACATTAGTGTAGATACCCGCCAGACGCCCCTCCTCGACCGCCGCCACTTCCCAGCTCATTTGCTCCTGCGATAGAAAGATGCCAAACCGAAATGCCAAGGCCGGCAGGGCCCGCCCGGGCACAACGTGCATTCACTGCCGACGAATGAAGGTCAGTGACACACTTCATCATTTCACGTCCTCCACAACCCATTCCCATCTTTGGCTGTTTTGCTGAAGGCGGATTTGGGGTCGCCACACCATAGCTGCGGTGTGATGCCCCTAAACAATTCCCGGCGCCGTGTTCCAGATGCGCAAAGACCAAGCGGGAGTGTTTCTTTTCCGAGAGGTCGCCGAAGAGCGACAGATCTGAAGAGTAGGCAGGCAGTCAACCTGCTCCATAATTGTCCCCAGCATGCATGCGAACATCAACTCAGCTGACCGGAGCATCCGACAGTCCTGCGACGAGGATCGCATTATTGGAACGGGACCTGACCGACCTGCGCCGGGACCTGGAGCGCAGCCCGGCCTCGGGAGCGGCAGGACGGTCTCCGGGCCTCGACGTGGAGCATGGGGACGAGGACGATGAGCTTAGCGCGGGGCAGCTGGCCGCGGAGCTGGGCTGTCACTTGCCGACGCAGCCTCTTGGCGACGTCACGATGCCGTGGGCCGACTTCCTCGACCTTATCGACATGTTGGTGCCCACCCTCCTTTTTTCCTCCCTCTTTCCCCCCCTTGCGCATGCACATCTTTCCCCTTCCCCAAACTTGCTTTGTCCACCTAACATTCCCCCCGTGGCCGGCAGCTTCTTCGCGGACTTCCACCCTCAGCTGCCCTTCCTGCCCGGCAAGAGGAGCCTGCTCCGGGACTGCGTCGCCTGCCCCCTCCTCTACTGGGCCGTCACCGCCGTCTCGTGCCGGGCTTCCCCGGCACACCAGGACCTACGGATCAAGCTGACGTGGCCGGTCCGGCGGCTGGCGGCGGCGACACTGGTGGAGCCCCCGACGCTCCCCGCCGTCCAGGGCCTCCTCCTCCTCACCATGTGGCCCATGCCCTTCTCCGCCTTGGTCGACGACCCGTCGGGGACGCTTATTGCCGCAGCGACGAGCAAAGGCCTGCAGCTCGGCTTCAACAGGCCCAGGGATGTCCTGCTGCAGCGGGTCGAGGGGGACACGGAGAGGGTGAGGGCGACGCAGATGGCTTGGGCTGCATGCTTTATTGTCGGTCAAGAGTATGTCCTGATGGCTTCAAAGTCGGTAGCATTCTTTGCTCCCCCGCGTATATCCTGCCTATGACGACAGACTGACCCTGTCTCCAAGGGTGAACTCGAGATACGGGTTCTCGCAGAGTGCGTCATTCGAACAGCTTCAGCCTCCGCCCAACGCGCCGCAAGTCCTGCTCTCGGCGCTGGAGCTGACGCGGAAGGCCCTGACGCTGTCCTCCCTCCTGAGCAGGGACAAGCTGGAGGGCGAACTGCCGCGGGGCCTCGTGCCCGTCATGAAGGCCTTCGAGGTCGGGCTGGAGGAGGTCGAGGCCCGCATGCAGGACCACGTCACGCCCTTCCTGGAGCGACTGCTGTGCGGCATCAAGCTGCGCCTTTACTCGTACGCCCTCGTCGACTCGTGCTCCAGGGCCGACGGCTCGACGAGCCACGCGCTGGAGATGGCCAACTACGTCTCCAAGGCCTACGCCGTCGCGCTGCACATCATTGACTTCTCGCTCCAGAGCGGGGGGGCCCAGGCACGGCCGACGTCGACATGGAGCGTCATCGACTTTCAATCCTTCATCATCGCCGCCTACACCATCCTCCACATCTCGAGAAGGCACGGCGCCTCCCCCTCCTCGTCAAACCACGCCGCCGCCCCGTCGGACGACAAGGAGGCGCTCGACGCCATCCAGCGGGCCTGGTCCATGCTGAGGTCGTGCTCCCTGGTCGAGGGGGACCAGTTCGCCCGGACCTGCTACATTATCCAGTACCTGGTCGCCATGAAGACGCCGCCACCGTCTATGGCGACGACGACGACGACGACAGGGCTGCAGACGGACCCCTTAACCTCAGGAAGTGGAGCGGCGGCGGCAATCGTCACCGTGGGCCCGGGGATGGGCGTGGTGCAGGACCTCGTTATGCTCGTGCGGGACAAGTACAGGCGCGGGCTCAAGAGATTCCCCGAGCGCTTCCCGGAGCACGGCCTGGAGAAGGCGCCTCACGGTGAGGCTGTGCAAGGGACACCCGAGGATGACGGCATTATGAATACCGACGGCGGTATCGACTGGACGCAGGACCTCTTCCAGGGTCTGTCTGGCGTCCTGCCGGAGTTTGATGGCCCGTGGCCTGGCTGGTACGATACTGGTGAGCTTGGGCGCGGGTCCATGTTCCAATCGGGCTATCACTGAGAGCAGTGAACGTTATGATAATTATTTCCAGTTTCAAACTGAACTGCTAAAGTTGTATTTACTATAGAGTAACAGCTTAGAGCAAGGGAAACCCCAACCCAAGCACGTACGATCCCATTTGGCTGTCCCTCATTGAACCTGATTCCAAGCCGATGTAAAATAACCGCGTTTTGAACCAGCATGTGCCCGCCCCAACGCCCGAAACCAAGAATGACCCTTATCGTAAATGAAAAACGGTTGGACCCTGCTGTTATCCACTCGCAGGAAAACAATAAGAAAATAGGGGCTTTCGAAAGAAATCGCCCAAGTACTTCCCCATCTCTTCGGATGCACACGCACTCCCCCCTCACCCTCTCTTCTACCTGGTGTACATGAAATCGGGGTGATCATCATAGACCTCCTCGACCGACTTGCCCCGGAGCTCCTCCGCCTCCGGGCTTTCCTTGTTGGCCAGCTTCCGGTTGTTCAGGCGGGTCAGGTAGGCCATGAAGACCAGGGCCATGACGGCGCCCAGCACGGCGGAGCCCAGGGCAAGGCCCTTCCCGATGTAGTAGGTCGGGCCGTCGCGGAAGCTCAGGGTCGCCACCAGGGCCATGATCTGGCCCGCGATGTTCATGATGGACAGGGCGCTGGCTCTGTGGAGGGGAACGATCAGGGTTAGATTTTGCTCTCAGTATTGCGGGCCGGAGACAGCCTCATCTTTCCTCATATCTGGCTAGGAGAATAAGGGTCGCTTACTTCTTCGTGTACCCGATCACGTTGTGGTTCACCCACGTCATCTCCAGGATGATGGTCGGGCTCAACCCCGCCCCGATCAAGTAAGTCGCCGCGTAGGAGAGCTGCTGGTTCTTGCTGACGAGCAGGAGCAACCACCCGGTGGCCGTGACGACGAAGCAGGCGCAGATGACGGGGCCCCTGGCGCGGAACTTGTCCGAGAAGTAGCCCAGGGTGATGGTCACGACCCCGGCGGCCACGAAGACCGGGACGGTCATGAGCTGCGTCTCCTGGTCCGTATAGCCGGCCTGCTTGATGATCACGGGCAGGAACTGGCCCCATGCCGCCTGGCTGATGGACGAGCATGCGTTGAGCACACCTGTGTGACGAACGGTTAGGATGGATAGTCAGCACTCAGCAAAGCCATAGGACAAATCAACAAGCAGGAGGTAACAGCGGGCTTTCCTACAATAGAACCACGTCTTTTTGTCTTTCACTGCGGCCAGCAGCTGCGCGAGTTTCGGCACGGTGTTCGGGATGTTGTATGCTTCCTTTGTCCGGCGAAGGGCGATCTCCTTCTCCTTAACCCTAAACAGTGCTGCAGTGGTAAGCGGGTCTGTCACGATGCAAGACTGAGCACGCCTCAAGGCTCTGGAGTGTGGAAAACTTACGAAAACCCCCTCTTGACCCTTTCCGGTGTGTTCGGCAGGCAAAGTGCAAAGATGACTCCAAAGCCGATGGGCACGACACCTGAATGTTTTGTTCCTTTGGGGTCAGCATCACGACAGGGGCCTTTGTCTGAGGAGCAAGAGCAAGCACACATACCCTCAACCAGGAAGAGCCATCTCCACGCGGACCTCCCGTCCTTGCCGGCCACTGTCGTCTGAATAGCGTAGGCGATCAGCCCGTTCATGGAGGCGCCGATCGTGCTAACGGCCATGAAGATGGCACCACGAGTAGCGAGCTCGTTAGGTTTGTACCAGAAGGTGAGGTAGAGCGGGGCCCCCTGAACGAAGGCCTCGAAGCAGCCGACGACCACCCTCAGCCCGGCGATGGTCTGCCAATTCCGCGCCTCGCTCATCCTGTGACAGTAAAGGCGTGCATTAGCAAAGTTCGGGGGTTCTTCGGGTCCCGGAGGTGGATGCTTGGTTGCTCACAATGTTGTTGCTACTCCCCAACCGACAATTCTGAAGCCGCCCAAAGACTCGAAGTTAGCATCCTGAAAGCTCTAACGTGATGAGTCGAGTGTTCGGAGCTCCTGAGTGCATCCGAATTCCGATCCAGCCTTGAGCACTGGGAATGGGGAGGGAATTGAATCCAGTGCAATGAGTCCCTGGACTCTGGGGTTTAGAACTTAACATACGCCATGCCCATCAGCAGGGGCGGCTGCACGACACGCAACAAGAGAGAAGCCGGCAGCTGGAATATCATGAATCCAATGTAGAAGAACGCAATACAATTGCTGAGATCCGCAGGTGTCATGTTCAACTCCTTGTCCATGCCGGCAACTGCAGCATTGCCAACGTCACTGCGATCCTGTTGGTGGTGGGGAAAGGGTAGCGGGTTAGAGGCAGAGCAGGCAATAAACATTGAATCCGGCCAGGTTCGCCTCCTCAACAAATCGAATTCCGGGGCTGCTCAACTCACAAGCGAGGCGAGGAAGAGCATGATGGCGAGGAACGGCAAGATCATGATGTCGGTCTTGAGCTTGAACCGTTTCTCAGCCAGGCGTTCCTCAGCCGTCAGCTCGACCTCCTGATGGGCGCTGAGCCCATTGTGCCCGTCTCCAACCACCACGACGGAGGGCGCTCGCTCCAGGCACTCGACCGCCTTATCGCTGGTGCTGGTGCTGGGGGACTTCATGTTTGGCAGTTTGGGCAGTTTGCGGTTTGGGGGCTGTTCTCCGGGCGAATGTCTGGATCCGGCTAGCTCGAGCAGGTCAGCAACAGGAGATAGAAGAAAAAGTCCGTTGGCATTGGGCTTTTGCTCCGGGGCGAAATGAGATGCTTAAAATTCGGCACTGGCGGCATTCTGGGGACTTATATCCCTATGGTCTAGAATTTCCCCGGACGGGAAAAGGAATTCAGGAGGCGCGAGAGAAAAGAAATGTGGCCTAGGGTCACATCGTGGGATTGGGAGCCGAAGATTCGGTTCGGAGCCGTATAATCGGCATGAACCGAACCGCAGGGACAAGGTTAGAGCACTGGGGCACATTGGATGAGTAGAGGCTATGGCCCGACCAGCCTCTCCCGCATCAAATGCCCAAGATTATGTCCTCACATCAAAGTTCCCCTCTTCCGAGTCTCGCACTTTAAGACCCTATGCTGCTCCCGAGAGAAAGGCCGGAAGCTTACAAGTACACCCGCCGCGGAGGCAAATCGATACTCTATAAGTCATCCCTGACGACGCAAGACGCGCAATCATTGGATATTAGAGACACACCCGTCCCGAAACATATCGGTTCGGTTCATCGTCGGGACGGATTCTGCTTTAAAGACTGACTCGCTGCATCAGCCTCGTCGTCGTCAGCGTCTTACATCTCAGCCGGGACGACGATCTTCGACTGCATTGGCTTTGACTTAAAGGACAATCACGTTACCATCATCTCCGAGAGTCTCCTCCGCCATATCATACAGACAGATAGACGCTGAGACATTGGCAGCTCGGTGAAACAACATGGATAACACAAAGGAAGTCAAGATCCTGACTCCGGTCGGCATGCTGGGATACAGCTTCAGCGAGGACCTATTCTGGGACGCCGTCGAGGCTGGAGTCGATGCCATCATACTCGACAGCGGATCGACCGACAGCGGCCCCTCGAAGCTCGCGCTTGGCCACACCAGCGCGACGAGGGCGGCTTATGAGCGTGATCTGGGCATTCTGGTCGCTGCATGCCATTACCACAAAGTGCCCGTATTGATCGGTACGTGCCTAACATTGTCATGACTTTTATTTCTTTTGTTCTCTTTGTTGTTTTTAGGTACAAAGGCAGCGAACCCTCTGTTATCAGCCACAATCTGTGACCGAATCACCGAAATCCTGACTCGCTTCATCGCAGGGTCCGCCGGCGGCGATGGATCAAACGCCCACGTGGCCCTGCTCAAGGAGATCGTCTGCGAGGCGATAGCCAAGAACGGCTACCGGCCCATGAAGGTGATCACGATCGAGGCTGAGATCCCCAAGGCGGTGGTGCAGTCCAAGTTTGACGCGGGTCTCGTCGGCCCCTGCGGCCGGGCGGTGCCGGGGCTGACGCAGGCCGACGTGGACGACGCCGTGCGGGCCGTCGCCCAGATGGGCCATGAGCCATGGCTGCGGGCGATGCGGGAGAACCCGGACTTCGACGTCGTCATAGCGGGGCGGTCCTACGACCCGGCCCCCTACGCGGCCTTCTGCCTCCTCCGGGGGTTGTCGGACCTAGGGCTCGCCTACCACATGGGCAAGATCATGGAGTGCGGCGGCCAGTGCGCCGTGCCAAAGAGCATCGAGGCCCTGGCCGTCGTCCGCGAGGGGAGCTTCGACATCCGCCCGCTCAACCCGTCCTCCTGCTGCACCCCGCTCTCCGTGGCGGCGCATACACTCTACGAGAAGACGAGGCCCGACCTGCTCGCCGGCCCGGGAGGGGTCCTGGACGTGTCCCTGGCTAAATTCGAGCCCCTCGACGACGGCAGGAGCGTGCGCGTCACGGGGGCCCGGTTCGTACCCGCCGGGGAGGGGGGCTACACGGTGAAGCTGGAGGGGGCGCGCCTCAGGGGCCACATGGCCATGGTGTTCGGGGGCGTGCGCGACCCCATCATGATCGGGCAGCTGGACGCGCTCGTGCCCATGCTCAAGGAGCGGCTGCGGACCGTCTTCCCCTTCGAGTTCGACCTCCTCGTCCGCACCTACGGCAAGGACCCGCTGGTGCCGAGGCTGTCGGACTCGGCAACGCAGCAGGCGTTCCCCACCGAGGTCGGCATCCTGGCCAAGGTGCTCGCCGCCACCGAGGAGCAGGCGCGCGCCGTGGCCAACCTGGCCAAGGTCTACCTCATCCACGCCCCCTACCCGGGCCAGGTGGCGACCGCCGGCAACTTCATGATGCCGTACGCGCCCTCGGACCTGTACCTCGGCCAGGCCGCCGAGTTCTGCCTCTACCACCTGATGCAGGTCGACGACCCGACCGAGATGTTCCCCATCTTCTGCGAGACCGTTTCCGCGCCCGAGGTTGAGGGCGGCGCAAGAGCCAACGGGTAAGGAGCGAGCTGAGCCGCTCCCCTTTTTTTCCTTTCCTCTCCTCACGGTATGTTCCCACCACCCCCACGTGGACAATCGGCTGAGCAAACACACAGGGTACGACCAAGCAAGCCCGCGCAGAACGGGACGTCCACCTCAGCCCTGGACACGCTGGCCAAGCAGGCGGCGGCCGACATCTTCGCCCACGCGGCCAAGCGTCCCCCACTCCGTCTCAGCCCCCCACCCGCCGAGGGGTTCGTCCACCTGGCGTCCCTGGCCCACGTCCTGCGGAGCAAGAACGCCGGACCCTTCGAGTGCACCGTCGACATTCTCTTCCCGGACAGGGCCAGTTACGGCCGGGCCAAGGCGGCCGGGATACTGAACAAGGAGGAGGTCATGCGGCTGTACGGCATCGGCGACCCGGATGACGTCCTGGCCTGCCTCTGGTGGGAGCCCGCACTCGCGTTCAAGGTCACCATGAAGCGCGCCGTCTCAAGCGGGAGCTTCGCCGACGACGACACGCACGGCAGCGGGGCGCACGTCCCCCTCATGTATCTTCAGGTGCCGGCGGAGTGAGTTGCAGTGAGTTGGTTGGTGTCTGAATTGATTGGTACGTACTCAGCAAGGTCATGGGATTTTATTTATTTTATCTTATGTTTGTGTATTTTCCCCGTCAGAGGTCGGGGTGCCTGCGGCTTCGACATGGAACTTATGACGGTTGTGCATGGAAAGGGCTATCAGCAATTTACGAATACAGACTCGTGGGCCGTATTATTGGGATCGGCGTTCGGCGTATTATTATTACATTACATTGTCAATAATATTAAATGATAAGCATTCGTACCCTGGATGAGCGGCAAACGCGAATCATACTGTGAAGAACGTGCTGATAGCGCCGATTGCATATGGGGTGCAATATGGAGCTCAATTGAGCTGAGCCGGTTAAATGAGACGACAGGGGTGGGTGGCAAGCCAGGCTGTCAAGCCAGGCTGTTGGGTACGAACATAAATCGGCAGTTGGCATTTTTCTGTTGCTCCCCAGTGGTGATGATGAACACGTAAGCACTAAAGCAGTGAAGGGTATCTAGATATTACATCGAATACGTTGGTACCAGTACGTTGATACGCTAGATCTTCAGAAGTGAAGGGGCTCTCTCCCCGACTCTCTCTCGATGCATCATCGCAGGAACAGAAACCAATGAATTAACGCAGCCGGCTGCCAGCGGCGGTGAGCTACAGACAGGTCCCACATAGCCAGTTCATTGCCGTGTAATGAATAATAATCCGGAGAAACTGACTACATGGAGCCTGACAATGCAGTAACCCCTATTCCACTGTGTAGTTATTGCCACAATTCGTACAATCCCCCTCCACCCTGCTCTTCTATGCCTCGCAGATCCCGGCCGGGCAAGCGATGAAGGAGCCGAAGTGCTCGCCGTCGCCGCCGGCGATGGTGATGATGGCGTTCACGACGCCGCCTAGGCCCTCGCCGGCGATGAAGCCGGCGGCGACGCTGTAGGCGTAGAGCTCCCAGTTGTTGGGCCAGTACTTCTTCCAGAGGGCGCCGGCGATGGCGCCGAAGGCGGCCGTGTTGAGGATGGACGGGTTGGGCAGGATCATGGGCAGGGCCGCGGCGCCCCAGTTGGGCAGCCACTCGCGGTACTTCTCGCGCTCCCCAACTAGGTAGTAGTGGCGGAACACGGCCTGCACCATGGCGAAGACGCCCATCACGATGGCGAAGATGCCCGACTTGATGGGGATGGTGATGCCGCCCGGGTTGGTCACGGCCTCGGCCACTGCCCTCCACGCCGCCACCGAGGGCGCGTTGAAGGGGCACACGCCGTCGAACACGTTGGGGTCCAAGATGACGCACGGGTATGCCTTGGAGAAGACGATGAAGAGGGCCGGGGCGAGGAAGATGGCTACGATCATGCCGACGGTCTGTGCGATCCACTGCTTCACCGGCGGGGTGCGCAGCAAGAACCCGGTGCGGAAATCCGAGGCTAGGTCAGAGGCGGCCGAGGCGCCGCCAGCGGCCACAATACCGGCCACGAGGTTGATCCGCTGGTTGTGGGCGATGTCGGAGCTGCCCGAAGTCGCCGCGCCCATGACCAGCTGGGAGGCCTTGGAGGCGGACGAGATGGGCGTGGTGTCGGTGACGGCGCCGACTTGGATGGCCAGGAAGCAGAAGATGAAGGACAGGAGGAGACTCAGCACGGAGAAGCCGGGGTGGATCTGCCACTGGAACTGGCCGACGATCATCATGACCACGATGGACGCGAGCATGCCGAGGCCCCAGATCCAGCCGGGCACCTGGTCCCCGGGGAGGGCCGGGTCCTCAGCTAGGACGTCGCCGCCCTTGACGTCCTTCTCGGCCCGCCTGGCGATGAAGCCGACATTCCGGCCGGACCTCTGCAGGAGGCCGTTGAGGCCGACGGCCATGTTGTGGTTGACCAGCTTCAGCGCGTACCAGATGGCCTTCCACTGGATGAAGAGCTCGATCATGCTGGCGCAGAGCATGATGAACACGCCGGGCCACAGCAGCCAGTACCGCGGAGACGGCAAGCTGCCGGCCTTGAGCCCGGTTAGGCGCGTGTAGCGCGTGTACTCGGCCCAGCGGCCCTCCGGGTCTTCCTCAGGGTCGACCCAGGGGGAACCGACCGCCTCGCCGTACTGCACCAGGGCCGGGCCGATGATGGCCCACGAGAGGACGGAGCCGAAGAGCATGGAGAGCGCCGAGTTGAGACCGATGAGGAGGCCCGAGCCGGCAAAGGCGGGGGTCAGCTGGATGTACCAGCCCCAGCTCTCGATGCGCATGGCGTGCGAGGTGTAGCCGCTCCAGATGTGGATCCACGTCATGGGGTGCCAGTCCCAGAGGATGCCTTGGGCGTACTGGGAGACGATGCGAAGGATGAAGGCGAACAGGAAGCTCCACAGGAGGCCCCAGAGCCGCTTGATGGCGTTGGCTGCGCCCGTCGCGCCGGCGTGCATGTTGCGGATGACCAGGGCCGTCGCCGTCGGGGTCGGGAACATGAGCCGGAGCTCGCGCGCGACTTGGACGATGAAGAACTTGCGGAGCGGTGTGCTGAAGAAGAGGCCGAAGAAGGCCGAGCAGAGCGTGATGGTCACAATCTTGCCGTAGTCGTCCGACGGGTTCGCGCTCATCAGGCCCATCTGGTACATGGCGGGGACACCGCCGACGAAGGCGATACCAAGAGCGCCGGATCCCGTGGCGGCCTGGTGTGCATTACATCAAGAGTCAGAAAATCCTTTATTCTTCTTCATTGTGTTCATGTCGCCTGCACCCAAACAACGAGCTTGCTAGCTACTTACCGACTGGATGATGCTGTTCTCCTGGGGGCCGAAAGCACCGCCGATGATGGGAACGTGAGAGAACTTGGACAAGCTCTTGATGATACCGTAGCCGAAGATGGCGCCAAACATGGCCGACCCGAACGTGAAGCCGGTCTTCAGGCCCAGATACAAGTTGGAGGCGTTGACGAGCGCGCCCAGGCACGTGCCCACGAAGACGGCGCGTATGCTGAGGATGTCGCCCTCCTCCACGCCAAGGTCCATGGGCAACGGGACGTAGAGGTCCTTGATCGAGTCCTCCGAGAGCTCCCTCATGTGGTCCGAATCCAATTTCTCGTTTGTGACCTCATGAGGGGCGCCGAACTCCTTCTCGTCTGGGCCCATCTCGGGCTCCAGGCGCGCTGGCTTGTCTGCGAACGCCTCCGACATCAAGTTCGGGTGAGCTATGGCGCCGGCCTCGGGCTCAGACGCGGACGCCCGCCGCGGCGGGTCGACGACGGTGGCCATTGTTGCGGGCTGAAGCTGTGTGTGGCTTTAGTTAAGGGTTCCCCTTATTTTTGTCGGGTGATTTTCACTCCTCACCAAGCTTCAGTTTTGCTCGCAAAAAACAAAACCAAAGAAAGGTTGGTCGCGTGTGTTTAAAACACAAGAAAGATATGGGGAGGTGAAACTGGGGAGATCGGGGGCGACCCTCTAAGCTGCTTGTCTCCAAGTCAAGCAACGCCCAGGCGCACAACCGCCCCTCCATCGCCTCCAGTCAATAAATCCCATGAGGATCTGCCGCAGGGATACGCACGGGGGTGCGTTACCAACATGTTACCAAGACGGAAGGTCGATGTGACAAGCAATTTATCTTGGCGGGGTCGAATGGGACATCATGCAACGTACAAATCAGAATTCAGCCGCGGTCCATCCGTGATCCGCAACGCACCTGTCTAATTGGGCTAGATCGCGTCCCCTTATCTCGGCCCGGGGCTCTCCAGTAACATCTGGATGCGGATCCTGCGAGAGCTCTGGACTCTAAGTGGTCTGACCTTTTTCTCCCAACGAGCAGAGGTAAGACAATTGCACGACATGCCATTGGCCAGTCCAGTGGCAAGTCCCTATCACGAAAAGAGCAGATCGATTGAGATGCCACTAGCCCTGACCACCATCAACGGTTCCGACGGCCTCGGCGGCGACGCTTAGCTTCCTAAAGAGATGGGAGAGGAATCCACTTGCTTCTCTCGTATTTTCGAGAACCTTGGCTACAGGCTGGGCAGTCTGGGCGATAAGAACAAGCTCAACGCTAGGCTGCAGGATAAGAGCAGGCTGGACTGTCGATACATGTTTCACAGTTGCTTGATTCAGCGCTCTTACCACAATTAGAATCTGCCCGATGCTTGTACGTAGTATTCGCCACGACATCCGTACCACAACAGCTTTCAGCCAATTGCCCCAACCTCCAACCACCCCGTACCGGAGATATTCCACAATGGTAAATCCCAACCGGATTACGGTATTACGGACGGAAGTCTTGGACATGTCTACTGCATAGGATTCCAGTAACGTCGTTGTGGCGGCGTCTCGGCGATGATGCCTCGGCACGTTCGAAATTGATAATGTTCCACCTTCTTCATTTGATCTCTTCTTTTGGTATTTCGCTGGTCCATCGGACAAGCCGGGCGGTGGCAAGATGATTGACAGGTAGCGGGATGAGATAGCAAGTCGGAAATCGGCACGAGCTGGATACGCCGTACTTACCTACCTCAGCTACATGCCCTGTATTGTATGCATCTGCACCTTTTCCTGGTGTCGATAGATCATTACCACCGCACGCCCTTGCCCTTGTAACATCCCGTTTCTGAGTCCGCAATTCTCTCGGCGGATGAACCGACCTGGCGGTTTTGTAGCACCAGCCAAGGATTCTGTCCCGTCTGTGCCAATCCGCAGGAACCATCACGACGGGTTGGACGAGTACGTGCATACAAACATGCTGCCTACCATATCCACACCAGTTTCAAGTATAAACTTTAGCAGCTTGAGGAATGCAACCCTTTCCGACACGGCCGAAACAGTGATATGAGCATAAAGGCATAACTGAGATAGATAAGGATGTGATTGGTAGTTGATGTTTGGACGGACTTCGACAGTATGTTGAAACCTCGATAACACATAAAGGCACCAAGTATCTCTTGAACTCCTTAGATACTCGCGAACCCGAATCCGACAGCCTTCCATGATCGTGCTATTTGCGTTTTTGAGCAAGCTAGTGCTGATAAGTTGCATTGGTAGCATTCCACGGGTGGGCAGCGAAGAGTGGAGCCACCGTCGGACCAGATGTGGTGTGGGAGGGTGGTGGTGTTCGAGACGTGGTTCAGATCTGACCAGAAGTCCGAGGAGTTATCCGGCTTGCTTTGATAGCTAGTAGAAGTATCCGTATGTATGTTGAATATTCTACGCAGTAGGTTCCTGCGCGGTCAAGCTCCCGATAATTACCACCCGCCTGAGGAAGCACAGGATCGATGCATGATGCGGTGACACTCCTGAAGCCTCCATCTACTGCCCCTTCTTCTTGCAGAGGATTAGAAAAGCCATTTCTGTTATGCCCAAGATGAGCCCTCTGTACCACATTGGCAAAATGTGAATCCACACCTACTAATCGGACAAAAGTGTGCTTATATAATTAGGCCATAAGTCAAAGCATCCCATTTCGGGCCACACCTCATTCGGGCCACCCTTGTAAGCCCTCACCGCCACTCCCACAACCCACAAAGATAGTTGATTTTCTCTACCAAGAATTGATGGATCTCTTCCAAAATTGACAGGCACCTTCTCACGTCAAAAATGAAGCAATATACGGAATCTGAAATTACTCAGGCGATTGAGGCGGTCTCCAGCGGCCGATCAATCCGGAAGGCCACCTTAGAATGGGGCATACCAAGGGCCACTTTACAAGCCCGGCTCAAGGGTTAACAACCGCATCAACAAGCAGCTGAATACCTCCAGAGGCTGTCACCAGCCCAAGAGGACCTTTTGGCCAAGTGGGTGCTTACCCAGGCGGCCCTANGGGGGGGACCCCCAGCCGCTTGGGAAGCGTTGGGTAGCTGGTTTTTTAAAGAGGAACCGGGTACTTAAGGTACAGAGGGCACGTTCCCTTAATTCCAAGCGTGCCAATGGGGCCTTAACGGAAAATATCAAGGCTTGGTGGCTAAATCTAGCCATACCCGACGTCAAGGCTGTTCTCCCAAAGAATCGGTGGAATATGGACGAGGCCGGTATCATGGAGGGTCAAGGAACAAACGGACTGGTCCTCGGAAGCTCTGAAAAGGAGTCTATACAGAAAACACAGCCTGGATCTAGGGTTTGGACCTCCTTCATTGAGTGCATCTCGGCTACCGGTACTTCCCTCCCTCCACTCGTCATTTTTAAAGGCATAACGGTCTAACAACAGTGGTTCCCAACAGATTTACATGCCTTCAAGGACTGGCTATTCACCGCAACCCCTAACGGATGGACAGATAATAAAAGTGGCTTAGAATGGCTCCAGAAGGTGTTTATCCCTAGGAGCCAGCCGGAGGACCCCCAGGCTGCAAGATTATTAATACTAGATGGCCATAGGAGTCATGAAAGTGATGAATTCATGTCGGAATGCTTCCATAATAACATATATCTCCTTTTTTTACCCCCACATTCCTCTCAT
>PYSP01000530.1:0-15063 GCA_003049395.1 Pseudohalonectria lignicola | reverse complement strand
CCTCACTGTTGAGGTCAGGGGTAAGTAAGGCTTGGCAAACTTGGCAAGCCTACCCTTGATCCAATTCTTCCATTTTTCAACATTAACTTAATCTTTATCTGGGTTAAGGTAGTCTTAATTAGTCTCAGTGGCTTAAACTCTTAATATATTTTATAAACCCTGCTTTTATCTAGAGAAAGTATAGCGTAAGGCTTATGTTATAACCGCTTGTAACCAATTAACAAAGTAAAAGGAAGTAAGGACAGAGAAGCCCTAGGCCGCCAGTAGGGCCACAACCCTACACGAAGCAGCTAAAAGCACGGACCAAGCGGTCACGTGACAAGGCACACCTGGCAGGTAAGAATCACCTTAATGATTAGGCGATCAAGGTGAGCAATGAAGATCATCATGATCATTAGGTGTGTGGGGGCAATTGGGGACACAATTGACCATGCAATCGTACAGAGAGAACGCGATGTAGATTGGTGTCTAAGCTCAGCGGCGAAGCCACTGTGTGCAAGAAGATAAACTATTGAAATAGAGGGTTGTCAGGCCTATATTTGCAGGGGTTCTTTACTTTACGCATGCGCTAAGAATTGCTAGTTATTACACTCAAGGTCACTAAAAACTTTCACGGAATAAAGTTTCAGAAGTCTGTAAAGGGCTTATTTCCACTAAATCAAGCAATCACAAATGCTCTATACCTTATAGTGCTTTAAGCGCTAAAACTGGTACTGGGAGCGCTATATTTTCAGTGGTGTGAGGCTCTGTAAGAGGAGACAGTTTTTTATTTTTCTTCCTCTCATATACTCTGCGACACCGTTCTTGAGTTCTGTACAGCGTAAGCCTTTCCGGTCCAGAAAGGCCTTTTCCAAAGAACTACTTTTATATGGGGAATGTTAAAAATCAACTCACGGCCATACAAAGTATCTCTGAATCTGCACCTAAAATCTAACTTAGAGAAATCCCCAAAATCTCTCCCAGGCCTATTAAGGCACACCTAATAGTAAATATAATTAAGCGAGCACCTTAAGCTTAAAATAAAGAAGTATTAGTAATTAAATAAATTAACTTAATAACTTATAGGGATATTAAAGTCTTAACGCTTAGGCTACTAATAAAGGTAATTTATCTAGCTCCTAATAAGTTTAAATCATGTATATCTAAGTGTGTTATATAGAGATAAAAGAGGGCTATTTAAGGATATAGAAATTAGCCAGATCTAGTAAGGATTAGCTGAGTAATTTACTAAAAGGTAAATAAGATCAGGGGTAAGTAAGGCTTAGCAGGCTTGGCGAGCCTACCACCTGATCTAATTCTTCCTTTTTTCAATATAAACCCCTCGGCGGGGCTATTACGTAAGCACTGGTCATATAAACAGTCACATTAGGTGATCACGGTGATCACCATTTACTACGGAAGGGCTATGAATATATAAAGAACACTCATTCCCTACTTAAATAAATAGAACAGCTAGATAGCTCTTTAGTAGTCAACTTGATAATACATCTTATTTCTTATGAGAGATGGATCAGCAACACCACACCAGTGACCTAGTCCATCTAGCCCAGCCTACCCAGTCCCCTAAGTCTTGTCTAAGCCTAATCATTCTCCTTCAGAATATAATCGCCCAGCATAAGTCTCGCTATACTCGTACCCAAAGACAAACCTATTAATTGAATCTACTAGTATCCCGTATACTAGTAGACCTTAATCGTCATAGCTTATTTACTAGTTTATACTTATATATCTATAGGGCGGGCTTAATTTCAAGTGTAAATTTATTTTCCTACTATATAAAGTCTTAGCAGTTATAACTGTCTTAAAATACAGGGTCGTCAGGCCTACATTTACAAGGATCTTTTACTTTACGCATGCGTTAAGAATTGCTAGTTACAGCACTTAAGACCATTAAAAACGTTCATAGAATGAAGTTTCAGAAGTCTGTACAGGGCTTATTTCCACTAAATTAAGTAATTACAAATGCTCTATACCTTATAGTGCTTAAAGCGCTAAAACTGGTACTAGGAGCAATATATTTTCAGTGGTATAAGGCTCTATAAGAGGAGATGGTTTTTTATTTTTCTTTCTCTCATATACTCTGCAACACTGTTCTTAGGTTCTGTATGGCGTAAGCTTTTCTGATTCAGAAAGGCTTTTTATGAAGAATTACTTTTATATAAGGAAACCTAAAAATCAGCTTACGGCTATATAAGGCATACGCTAGTAAGCGTGTAAATACGTAAAAGAATAACCTATACGGAGGCTTAAGGACCTCGAAATGGCCAATCCTCTTATAGTATAGTAGATGGCAAATGCCGTACTTACGATTTACACTACGTACTATGCACCCAGCCCTTACTTAACGAGCTTAACCCAGTATAAACGCTTATAGCAGCCGTGATAAGCAGGAGAACTAATGTTGAAAAAAGGAAGAGTCAGATTAGAGGTAAGCTCGCTAAGCTTGCTAAGCCTTACTTACCCCTGACCTTATTAACCTTTTAGTAAATTACTCAGCCAATCCTTATTCAATTTGGCTAATTTCCATACCCTTAAATAGCCCTCTTTTATCTCTATATAACACGCTTGGATGCACGTGATTTAGACTTATCGGGAGCTAGATAAATTACCTTTATTAGTAACCTAAGCGCTAAGACATTAATATTCTTATTATAATTAAGGTAAATTAGATAATTATTACATAATTATATAAGTTATTAAGTTAACTTATATAATTATGAATATTTTTCTATTTTAAGCTTAAGGTGCTTGCTTAATTATATTTAAAGTTAAGAGTGCCCTAATAGGCTCAGGAGAGATTTTAAGGATTTCTTCAAGTCAGATTTTACGTGCAGATTCAGAGATACTTTATATGGCCATGAGTCGATTTTTAACTTTCCCTATATGAAAGTAGTTCTTCGGAAAAGGCTTTTCCGAAGTAGAAAAGCTTACGCCGTACAGAACCTAAGAATGGTGTCGTAGAGTATATGAGAGGAAGAAAAATAAAAAAACTATCTCCTCTTACAAAGCCTTACACCACTGAAAATATAGCGCTCCCAGTACTAGTTTTAACGCTTATAGCACTATAAGGTATAAAGCATTTATAATTGCTTGATTTAGTAGAAATAAGCTCTATACAGACCTCTAAAACTTTATTCTGTGAAAGTTTTTAGTAATCTTAAAGTGTGGTAACTAGTAATTCTTAGCGCATGCGTAAAGTAAAAAACCCATGTAAATATAGGCCTAACGACCTTATATTTTAAGAACTAACAGCTGAGCGCCAGCCTTAACTTATAGGGGGCGGGAATATAGCTTAAAAACCACGTACGCAAAGGGGCGAGCCGCCTTTAAGTAAGATATATATGGAAAAATGGAAGAATTAAAGCAAGAGTAAGCTTGTTAAGCTTATTAAGCCTCACTTACCCCTGATTTTAACGGTGAGAAATTTACCTTTTAGTAAATTACTTAACTAATTCTTACTGGATTCTGTTGAAAAAAAAGAAGAATTAGATCAGGGGGTAAGCTCGCTAAGCCTGCCAAGCCTTACTTACCCCTAACCTTATTTACCTTTTAGTAAATTACTCAGCCAATCCTTATTAAATTTAGCTAATTTCCATACCCTTAAATAGCCCTCTTTTATCATTATATAATACACTTAGATATACGTGATTTAGCCTTATTAGAAGCTAGATAAATTACCTTTATTAGCAACCTAAGCGCTAAGACTTTAATATCCCTATTATAATTAAGGTAAATTAAATAATTATAATATAATTATATAAGTTATTAAGTTAACTTATTTAATTACTAATATTTCTTTATTTTAAGCTTAAGGTGCTCGCTTAATTGTATTTATTATTAGGTGTGCCTTAACAGGCTTGGGAGAGATTTTAGGGATTTCTCTAAGCCAGATTTTAAGTGCAGATTCAGAGATGCTTTGTATGGCCGTGAGTCGATTTTTAACCTTCCCCATATAAAAGTAGTTCTTCGGAAAAAGCCTTTCCGGACCGAAAAAGCTTACGCCGTACAGAACTCAAGAACGGTATCGCAGAGTATATGAGAGGAAGAAAAATAAAAAACTATCTCCTCTTATAGAGCCTTACACCACTGAAAATATAATGCTCCCAGTACCAGTTTTAGCGCTTAAAGCATTATAAGATATAGAGTATTTGTAATTGCTTGATTTAGTGGAAATAAGCCTTGTACGGACTTCTGAAAGTTTATCCCGTGAAAGTTTTTAATGACCTTAAGTGTAATAACTAGCAATTCTTAACGCATGCGCAAAGTAAAAAACCCCTGTAAATATAGGCCTGACGACGCTGTATTTCAAGAGATTCGGTAGCGTTTTATATTATTAAATAGCCCTTTTTTATCTCTATGTAAGACACTTAAATACATATAATTTGGACTTACTTAAAGCTGGATAAATTACCTTTATTAATAACCTAAGTATTAAGACTTTAATATATTTATTATAACGAAGGTAAATGTTACGACCGACCACCGCTAACTAATAAGTATAATGTTACGACCGCTCGTTACTAACTAATAATAACGATAGAAATAAAGAAGGAAAGGCCCTGGGCCGCGGGTATAGCCGCGGCCTACGTATAAGCACGGACTTAAAATCACGGACCAAGTGGTCACGTGACCAGGAGTAACTGGTAGGCAAAGATTTATAGTGATTTAATACAGATCACTCGAGACTAAGGATTTATAGTGATTTAAGAGAAATTATTATGAATTACGGTTTACTACGGAAGGGCGACGAATATATAATGGATATTTATTCCCTAATTAAATAGGTAAAATAGCTAAATAACTCTTTAGTAGTTAACATAATAATATATCTCCTTTCTTATAAGAGACCGATTAGTAAGATTATATTAATAACCTAGCTTATTTAACCTAGTTTACTTAATTTATTAAGCCTTATTTAAGTTTAATTATTTTTTTTCAGAATTTGATCGCTTAGTATAAGTCTCGCTATACTCATACCCGAATATAAACCCGTTAATTAAGTGTATTAATATCTCGTATACTAGTAAACCCTAATCGTTACACTTTAATTACTCCTGTTTATAAGTACCTCGAGACTTAAATAATCCCCTTTTATAATCCCCTTTAATATATTTACCCCGCGTATCACCTAATTATCTCAGGCAGCCTGCGACGCCGTTAAGTATAATTAAATATATATTATCGAGGAACTTTAACATATTATAATAGTCTTTTAAGCGGAGAACGAATACTTTAATAACGTAACCCGATAACAGCCTACCGTCGTTAACGGTAACTTAAAGTTCCTTAACCCCGACCTGTTCGATAGAAGCCCGAGAACCTTATAAGGGTTCCTAATTAAGATATACGCATACTTGAAGTGTTATAAGCTAAACTTCCCTGACGACGTTAATAAGATAATGTACGTTATATCGTTCCTTAAAGATAACGCTTTAACTTAATTCGAGCTTATCTTATATAATTACCTCGATAACGAGTACGTAGAATGGAAGAAAGCTACCTGATAACTCTTTAATGATTACGATAACTTCGAAGAAAACCTACGAGAAGCCTTTAACGACCCCGACGAGGAGCGAGTAGTAAAGCACCACCTCGCTTAGCTGGTTCAAAGCGGACCCGCCTCGAAATACGCCTCGCGGTTCCGATAAGTCTCCGCTAAGCTCTTTTAGGGAAAAGAAGCCTTTATAACCCGGTTTTATACCGGATTTAAAGAGGAAATAAAGGACGAGCTTATTAAAGAAGATCGGCCCGACGTATTCTTTAAGTATATAAAAATAGCCCTCCGTATTAATAACCAATTATAGGAAAGAAAGATAAAGCGTAAAGGAAAGAATAACAACCGCTTTTAAATAAGGAACGCTTATTAATTAAATACCGGGAGAGCTCGGTAACGCTTTAAATAAATACGGCTTATAAGTATTATAACCGCTTTATAAACCTCGGCGCCACCCGATATAATAAAAAGCTTTATAAGGATTTAAAAAATAATAAGTATTTTAATTACGATTAACTTAATTATATAACCTGGGAATATTGAAAGAAGTAATACCTTATACTGGAGAAATATTAATTAATTAACCTGATATAAAAAGTTATTACGAGTAATTATATACTTTTATTATAAACCGTATATTATAACGTATTATAACGAGAATTACCTTATTTATTAAGACTTTAAAGACGGAGCTGGTTAATACTCGAAAGCACTTAAGAAAAAAACCGTCGTAATATTACGACGATAATTAATTAAGAAGGAGGAGAACCCGGAGGATAATAATGTCGCCTTAAACGACTTTATCTTAATAGTTAAAAAGACCCTTATATAGTTTTAAACACTCGTTAAGGTGAAATAAAAGCTACCGGAAAACGACTTTAGGAATAATATTAACGACGTAAAAGAAGAATCTCGTTATTATAATATAAAGACTTACTGAGTAAAGGGTAAAGGATACGAAAAATAAGTTATTAACCTTTATCGAGACGATTAATTAATTACGTTCTTAAGTTTAACCCTGCTATGTCAACCGCAGGGGAACGAGAGAATATAGGAAAAAGTATGATAGAGGATTGATTCTCATGCTAGCTAACGCTGGGAACAGCGATGCGGTAGATAAATACAATGCGGGGCAGGGCGGCAGAATCGCTCACCGCCTGTGAAATGGCTGCACCCCTCAATTGACGTAACAAACCCGTATAAAAGTAAAAAATAACTTAACAACGTAAGAAAGTTACAGAAGAAAATTCGGAGATTATAAACTCTTCGATTTAAAATATATATTTTATAATTTACTCTTTTAAACCGAGTGTTTCGTAAATAGCTACGGTAAGTATTACGTTATTAAGATATAAAATTAATTTTACCCTTAATAATAAAAGTAAAATTATATCGTATATATTTATTAAATTAACGAGCTTTTTTATTAAATATTATAAATCCGATTTACGAGGGATAAAAAAGCTATGTTTACCCCGTATAATTAATACTTGATAATTTATTATAATTCCTTATAAGGACGGTAAAATAATTATGATAAAGTAATTTATAAATTATATATATGAGTAAAAATATAAGTTTAATACGTGTTATAACCTTTAAAGAAATTAATTACCACTTTATAAAACTTTAAAACGTTAGGAGAAAAAAGATACCCTTTTAAGAAATTAAAAATCCCGGAAATAATAATCGCTCGGGATATAATTATATTAACGATTAAATAAATACTTACGAAGAAAAATATAAAAAGTACGAAGTAATGAAAAAACTATTAAAGTTAATTAAAGTAAAGTACTAAGCGGTTAAAAGAGTTAAGGGAATAAAAGCGTTATAAAGAATAAATACGTTTAAATACGAAGGTATAACCCGCTTTTAATAAAATATTAGGATTTTTAATATATTAATATAAGCTTTGTTAAATAATAAAACTTAAGAAAATTATACGTTATTTAAATAAATTAACTTAAATAAGATTTTATAATAGTAAAAAAGCGAGTTATATAAGTTATAAATTATAAAAGGAGAATGTATTTATTATAATAAAGGAATTATTAATAAAAAGATTATAGCTTTTTAATTAATTATTAATAATTACTTAAACAGAATTATTTTAAATATTATAAAAATTAAAGAGGGAAAGGTAATATTTAATATCCCTTAGTTTCGAAATAATAAGTTAAAGATAAATTAAATAATAGGTTAAGTTTAAAAAGACGATTTAATTATAAAGTAAAATTTAAAACGAAGACTTTTAAATAAGTTAAAAAGGATTTAAAAAGTAAAAGGTTTAAAAGTTTAAAAGAAAGAAATTATAATTTCTTTTTACCCGGCGCGAATATTAACTTTAATATTAATATCAGAGGAAGAAACCGCTATTATTAATAAGCGTTTTTAATTAAAATTATAAGTGATATTTATAAAGGATTTATATATAAAAATACCGATAAAATATTAATAATATTGATAATTCTTTATAAAAGAATTTAAAATAAGATTATTAAAATATAACCTATTCGATTATAAAATAACTTTAAAAGAAGGAATTTAACTTAAGTTTTAAAAAATATATAAACTTAATTTAATATAAATAAAAGCTTTTAACGAGTATTTTAAGGAAAACTTTAAGAAAAGATATATTAACCCTTTTATATTACCCGCGAGATATTTAATCCTCTTCGTTTAAAAAAGGAGTATATACGAGAAAACCTTTATTAAAAACTTTATATAAATTATTAAAACTTTAGTAATGTTGCGATTAAGAATTTTTACCCGTTACTTTTAATTAACAAATTTTAAAACTTGTTTTAGGTAATATAATAATTTATAACTTTAAACTTTAAAAAGTATATAACTTTATCTGGATAAAGTTAAAAGAAGAATAAAAAACGGTATTTTATATAAGGTAAAGATATTTCGAATACTTTATGATATTTTTCAGCTTTATTAACGCTTTATTAACCTTTTAAATTATAACTAATTAAATACTTTAGGAGTATTTAAATATATTCGTAATAATTTACTTCGATAATATCTTTATCTTCTTTGAAATATGCGAAGATTATTAATAATACGTTTATTAAATATTATAAAAATTAAAAAGAGTGAAGCTTTTTATCGAGTTAAAGAAAAGTACCTTTTATATTTAAAAAGTTACTTTCTTTAAATATATTATCTTACGTAACGAGATACGAATAAAAGCGTTTAAAATTATAATAATATAAAAATAACCTTAATTAAAAAACGTAAAGGATATTAAAGTATTCCTTAACTTTATTAACTTTTAGAAAAAGTTTATTAAAGAGTATAATACGATTATTACTTTATTTATTAACTTAATAAAGAAAAAATAAAACTTCGAGGAAAATTAAAAAGATTAATAAATATTTAATTAATTAAAGAAATAAATCATTAATGAGTTAATCCTGAAAATATTAAATTTAATAAAACCGTTCGAAATCGAAACGGACGCTTTTAATTACGTAATCGGCGCGTAACTCAGATTAAAAAACGAAGAAAAATGATTATACTTATATACTTTCTTCTCGAATAAGCTTTATAGATTAAAGCTTAATTATTAAATTTATAATAAAAATTTTATAATAATTATTAACGTATTTAAGGAATAAAAACCTTAACTTTTAAAAATTAAATAAGAAATTAAATTTTATACCGATTATAAGAACCTCGTTACCTTTATTATTAATAAAAACTTAAATAAAAGGTAAATTAAATAATCGAAATTCTTATCTGAATTCCACTTTAAAATTATTTATAAAAAAGGATCTGAGAACGGGAGAACCGAGGCTCTTAGCTAAAAGATTAATTACAAAGAAATAATATTAAAAGAGATAAAGTGTTACGGCTGCCAGAGGGGGTGCCCCTGGTAATGGGAGTTGGTGGCCTGAGCCACTAGGTAACAGCCCGCACTGACCCCTGGTCAGTGCATAAGGGCTTTTGCTAGAAAACTCCGCAACGGCCGCACAGAAATCAATGAACGTATTATACGCTTTTCTACCTAATTTTATTCTGTATTACTTCCCCTGCAATTGACATAATAAGTGGTAGCAACTCTTTGCCGTGTAAAGGAACCAGATCTTACGCCAGATCACTAGAAAACTAATCAACCAGCTCTGTGAGTACCTGGTATCTTCGGAGACCAGCTTTCTACTTGTAAAACCCCCCGTAGCGTAATGAACTTTAAGTAGCTACGCCTATATAATTCGGATCCCAATCTACCTGACGATAAGTGACTTAGCCATAAAGGATCAGATCAGAAGAATAGTGGTGAACTTAAGTAATCACTGTTTAGAAGAGAAGACTAATTTATAAACGTATCCCTATCTAGAGTCATAACCCCCCGATTAATCTATAGACAATTTAACTTCCTATAATATAGACCAGATAGTAAGGAGTAATCTAAACGACCCTGAAGAGGGTCCCTTAACCCGTAAGGGTAAAGAAAAGGCACGTTAATCGTCCCCCGATTCCCTGGACGATAGTGACGACGCCCGCCGTAAGCGGCGAGACTAGAGAGGCGCGCCCGTCACTTTCGAATCGGAAGACAAGGATTAAGGTTTCCCTCTTAATAACTACACCCCCTTTAAACAGCTTAACGACCGCCGTCAGAGTGTTAATCTCCTTTACTAAGGCCGTCGCTTAAGAGAGAGTCTATCTATTACAGCTAAGGCAGACTTAAGCAAGCCTTTACCACCTCGGCTAGAGAAAATCACCAGTAATATTATAAATATCGTTTATCTAAACGAGAAGTAGAAGAGGATAGAGAGGAGGATTAAATAAATGGCTAAGGGTACGGAGAATATAATATCTCTCTTATAAGATATAATAGTAATAATAGGAATAATCCTTAACGTTAAAGGATAAATAGAGAAGAAAATCGATTAGCTAATTAAGTAATAAGCCGAGTAATAAGCGGATATATAAGTTACCCTAACGAGATTAACTAATATAATTTAGCGTTTAAACGATAAGATTAACGACTTAAGTTAAAAATAGTAATAATAGTAGGTAAGAGATTAACCCTTTATTCTTAATCGCCGTAACCGTAAGCCCTTTTACGATATTAGTTTCTCGATTATTAACGGCGATAAATTCAGGCTTAAACGAGACGATATTAATATTTTTAACCCGTATTATCCTAATCCTAATAACTAAGGCGTTATCTTTAAAGATAGTAAGCTTATTTTTATAAACGTCTTCGCTTTCGAAAACCGCCTCCGTACTTTCCTTAAAGACCTTATTACCCGTATTAACGCGGAGAAATAACTACTTAACCTGTTCCAGACCCTATTAAACGGCGCGGCCGTTATTTAATAAAGTTATTAAGTGCCGGCCCTAAAGAGGTAGCGATTACGAGAGTAAGGCCTTTAAGCAGTTATAAACGAGCTTAAGAATCGGTTCCGACCTGATATTAGAAAGGCGATACGGCTGTTCTAAGAGTTAACGGTCTCTTTAAGAGACTTAATTACTAACGAGTCCGCGCTGTTTAACTTCTTTATTAAGATATTACGCTACGCCCGCGCCATTAAAATACTTAACGATAATAATATTAACTGGTATAGTATAACGTATTACGTCTAAGGTAAGCTCGCTTTAAACATTCGCGAGAGACTACGCCCGCTATCGAGGAATTAGACACTGAATGAGTATTTAATCCACTTAAAGGAATATAAGAATATACTCGTCTCTCTCGCTTAAGATAAGTACCCTTATATTACATTTAAGTAATACGCGGCGGATTATTATAAGATAAATATTATAAATAAGAAGTTAAAGCTCCTTATTATAATAACTCCTTTAACTATCGAGTAAAAGCTAGCCAGTCGTGATAATAAGCGTGACGAACGAGGTAACCGTTTCCGCGACCGAGATTATAATCGCCGTCGTAACGATAAGGGTTACCGGAGCTACCGCGATAACGATCGTAACCGTGATCGTTATCGTAACGACCGCGACCGGAATCGAGATCGCCGCCGTAAAGATCGTAATCGTAATCGGTATCGAGATAGAGATCGTCGTCGTAACGACGATAAAGACCGTCGGTATCGTAATAAGGAGTGGGAGAGGCTATACGACCGCGCCTATATCGTTAGCGACGCTAATTAAAACGAGGCCTCGAGTAGCGAAGACGACCGCTCGTTATCGTCGTATAGCTTTAAGCGGTCTCTTATTAATAACGTCATCTTTATAACTCCTAAGAAGCGACGTACCTGCCGTCGCTATAAAGTTAAGTTTAACTCTCGAAATGCCTTATTTAAACATCTTAAGAAAGACGAGTGCTATAAGCCCGTCGATAATATCTACACCGTCACGGAGCCCTAAGCACTATTAAAGGTGACTGAAGAGGAGGTCGTTATCGAGACTCCTTTTAGTAGCGAAAAAGCGAGTTTAATAAGAGGTTATACCTATCTTAAAGTTAAGGTTCGCCTTAGCTTAAATAAGCCTAAAGCGATTATTTATATCGATATAAGTACTAGTCGTTATATAATAGATAAGAACTTCCTTAAGCAGTTCCCTTACGAGATTATCAGGGAGTTAAGCGGAGGAGATATTAAGGGAGCCTTCTCTAATAATATTATACGGCTTAATAAATACGTAACCTTCGACTTTTATACGGAAGGTATTAAGGCTAATAGTATAGTTAATATCGTAAAGAAGACTACTTAAGCTTAGGTAATCGACCACCTGGAAGCCGGTTACCTACTTAGTAATAATTAAGTATACCCGCGTCGAGTATACGTTAATTACGAGGACTTTAATATTTACTTCCTAAGTGAGAAGTTTACAATTCCCTTCGAAATTATAAAGACTATTACCCTAATAATCCGTAAGGTAATTAACACTTACGTTATTAAGCTGCCCTTAGGCGTAACCACTTACGTACTTATTAAATATATCCCTTTACCGAAGGGTCGACCGTTCAGCTTAACCGCTACGTACCCCGCCGTATTAAGTGCCGTAATCGATATTAGTACACTTTAGTTAATAATAGTCTCTAACCCTATTATTAAGGAGATCCGTATCGTTAAGAATATACGCCTGGCTACGATTTACGAACAGGTAGATTACGCTTACTTCGTAACTTTAATAAATAAGGTATTAAGAGCCTTAGTTATAACTTCCGTAGCTAGTTAAGCTAGCGCGCTAGCGGGCCCCTTTAAGGATCTCCTTCTTAATGACCGTTATATGTTTACGGTCCTTATAACCACCGACTTATTCGCTGGTCCGGCCTTAATCCCAGCGTTAGGGGCGGAGTTCAACCTGACGCCAGAAGTCTGCTCGGAAATCGATACCACCGTGACGGTGATTTCAACCACACCGGCTTCCGAGCCCTCTCAGGCTATCGCTAACCCCTCGTTATCAGTCACTCCCTTATCGGACGAGGTGTTTAATATTATCTCCACCTCGGGTAACTTCCTTACGGTTAACGCTATTATTAAGGCTACGCCTACGCTAAAGCCTTAATTAGACCCTGGTATAAAAGGCCTGGAACTCCTAAAGTACCTTAAGGTTAAAGAGCGAGAGGGCTTTAGCTTTAAAACACTTAATAAGGTACCCTTCGTTAAAATTAAGTATAGAGTTTAAATCTATACTTTAGACACAGGGGCCGCCCGACGATTGTAGCTGATTTGTAACGCTTTCGATACCATTTGGAATAACACCGGCCCGATCGACGTCGACCCCGAGGATCGTATAAAAGTGCCCTTAATCGACGGCTGGTAGAATTAAAGCGTTAAGTTAGCCTCGCGAGCCTACCCTTTATCTAAGCGTGATTAAGCCTTTTTAAACAGTAAATTCGATAAACTATATAATTAAATACGTATAAAATAGGTACGCGAGGCGTCTCCTTTTACATATCTAATCTTTATAGTTTAGAGACGAGTATACGGTTAAGATAAGGGACGAGTTATTATCGACCTACGGTAACTTAATAAGGTGGCCGTACCTAACGCTTACCCGTTACCTTTATAATCGGATGTTATTAAATCCCTGCGAGGTAAGCGATATATCACGGTCGTCGACGCTATAGCTTTCTTCCACCAGTTTCTGGTCTATAAGGAGCACCAGAATCGCTTCACCTTAATTAGTTACCGAGGACTTAAGCGGTTAACCGTTGCCTTAATGGGCTTTAAGAACTCCCCGGCCTATACCTAGCGATTTATAGACGAGCTCCTGCGAGACTACCGCTAGTTTTACAGGGCTTTTATCGACGATATTATTATCTTCTCTGACAGCTTAAAGGAGTATTATCACTACGTTAAGCAGGTACTCGGTCTATTCTAATCCCGTAATATATCGCTATCAGCTATAAAGTCGTTCGTTAGATATCCCTTTATCGAGTTGCTCGGATTTTATATCGATACTTTTAAGCTGTTAACTACTACTTAGCGTATATAGGGCTTTAAAGACTTAGCCATCCCACGTACGCTTAAGGCTTTAAAGACTTACCTTAGCAGCTCTAGCTTCTTACGTAATATGATTCCGTATTATACCCAGTTAATAAAGCCCCTCCAGAAACGTAAGGTAGCCCTACTGGCGGAAGGCCGTAAAGTAAGGAGGTTACTTACCAGTAATATAAGTAAGCGGTAGAGCTACGTCCGTAATACTACTTTTAACCTAACTCCTGCTGAGGTCGCTTCCTTTAAAGTTATATAGAAATATATTACGGAGGAGATGCGGTTATATTATATAAATCCCGATAAGCCGCTATTCTTACAGATCGACGGTAGCCTTAAGCGAGGCTTTAATATTATAGTTTTCTACCTTAAGGATCATCACGTATAGGACTTAAGTAGCACGATTCCGTTAACCGTAGTCGAGCCTATTATATTCCTTAGTCGCTGCTTGACGGCCGCTAAGCTTAACTACGGTCCTTCGGAGCTGGAGGTGGCCTACCTGGTCTGGGTATATAAGCGTCTGCGAACTATATTACACTCTAGCAATTACCGGATCGTCGTCCTGACTGATTATAACGTTATAAAGGGCATCGTTAATAAAACATCGCTGGAATCGGTGTTAACGGACAGGTCGAACAGGCGACTAATTAATACATCCATTTACTTATCAGCTTACCCTTTTAATGTTTACCATCTGGTAGGCCGCCTTAACCTCGTGCCTGACGCACTCTCACGCCTTGCCATGGTGTGCGACGATGATACCACGCGACAGCGGCCAGACGAACTAATGCTTAACGCCCTCTGGGACGATGATAACGCTTTGTTCCTCGGGGACCTAATACTAGCTATAGCGGAGGCTAAGATGCCTGACGAGCTTCGTCAGCGGTACCGCGACGGCTACGCTAAGGAGCCCGTATGGCAGCGTATTATCGACGACTTAATAGCCGAGGGCTAACGCGAGGGCGCGTTAAACGCTTTTAAGCCCGGGTTAGCTTTCCGCTTAATTAACGGCCTGCTATATAATCGCAGTTACGAAGGTATCGAACGCTTAATGGTATTAACATTAAAGGTGGTTCTTGAAATACAGGGTCGTCAGGCCTATATTTGCAGGGGTTCTTTACTTTGCGCATGCGCTAAGAATTGCTAGTTACCACA
>PYSP01000053.1:96019-159404 GCA_003049395.1 Pseudohalonectria lignicola | reverse complement strand
CCCCAAAGCCTCCCCTGTGCTGGCAAGGAAGCGAGTGGCGGGCGGAAAGGCAAGAAAAGCTAAGTATCTTTCCGTTTCACTCCGTCTTCGTCCATTTGGCATTGCTCACTCCGTTTTGACATGCGGTTGTACACAGTAAACACTATCACTGTGCGGAGGGATACAAGTGAAGTATCTACGCGTATACGTAGCATGTATTGCTTTCCGAATCCCCCTGCGACCAAGGCCTGGGCAGACAGACAGACAGACAGACAGGGGGGCAGGGAGGGTAGGGGAGGCTCAACTGGGCGAAGTCACTGGCAAGCATGTTCCTCTAGTCTGCCGATGGGCGGTTATTGAAGTCTCGTCCGACACCGGTATCAAAAGGGTCATCGCAAGCGCTCTGACGCTGGGAACATAACATGTAGACGCCTTGACCTCCAGGGCGGATGTGTGCAAGCTTGTACGGATTTCTCTCGCCCGGTTCGATGGTCCCACCTTCTGGCTCGGAGTCTCCCTCACCCCCCGACTGTAACCTGGCCGCCACTCTTTCAGGGGCCAGGAAGAACACAAGTACGCTACAGTACCAAGTGCCGGCGGGAGCTTCCCAAAGCAAACGCCTTCAAGTTTTGGCTTCATTTCATTGTTGTTGGGCCTGACCTTGGTTGGGTTTGAGAAGTGGAAGTGGTCAATAGCGTACCACATATATATCTGGGACCCCTGGCAAGGGCCGTTCGCCGCTTCGGTGATTTGTGACTCGTGAGATTTGAGGCCCAACAAGCCGAGCCTTGACAGCGAAACAACTCGCCAAGATGGTAACTGATGGCTTGGACTTGGATGGGTGCCTGACAATCAACAATGGTGATCAGCTCCCAAACCAGCCCTGGGAGGAAACACGTCCCCAGTTCCCAGGTCCCAGGTCCAGGCGTCTCTTGCCTCGCCTTTGTCGCTCCCGCAAGTTCGTCTTATCGGCGTCTCGGCGAAGCAGGATCACCAGCCGCGAAAGCTTTCCGAGGGCCAGGGGGGGCGAACGTGTGCGGATTAATGGGCCCGAATATTGCCAGTGGCTGGGTTCAGGGGAAGCGTTTCGGCGAATAGGAACATTTCCAACCATTGGGCTTCAGCACTTCCTTGGGCAGTACAGAGAAGAGCTAGTTCCTTTGGAGGATGAGGGGCTGAATACATATTATTCCTACATTTCTAGCCTGCTCTTACGGCGGTAGCGACACAGGGAAGTGAACCCTTGCTCTGACCGTAAATCACCTAGTCGGCACACACCTTCGCTCGGTCACCTGCCCTGCGCTGACGCCGGTGCCCCTGAGTGAGGCCCAACGAACAGTGTCGGAAACGAGACCAACCGCTTCGCCCTCGTCTTAGTCTGAAGCTCAATGATCCTCCACAAGCACTCGAAATCGCAGATGGTAAGCATTCGTGTCTTTAGTAGCCAGCCATCTGGGCGCGTGAATCCTCTTCTCTTTCCATCTCTCTCAGCGTCAAGGCCTCTGAACCCGTGCTCCATATGCCCCAAATCAAGACTGACCAAGTCCGGGAAACAACCCGTCTCCCCTTTGTCCAAGAGACTGCGAAGCCCAGAGGTAAGGATTTAGGTAAGGAGCCCAGATTTAATCAAGGAGCGTGCCCCGTTGTCTCGTCGATCCCAACTCTAACATCACAGTTGTCGCCAGAAGAATAAGAACATTTGATCGAGCATCCATTCAATGACGAAAGCATCGAAGGTCACCACCCGACGATTCCTACTCGATCCGGAGCCGACCGCAAAACAGAGCCCCAGCACGTAGACCCTGATACGGTGTGGTGCACAGAATGTGATGCTGATGGCCGTCCAAGGAGACGGAGAAACATCATTGCGGGCCGATGGGGCAAGCTCAAGCCAGAAAGAAAAAAGCTCTCGAGAAGTGGCCATGGAGTCGCCCGAAGGACTGAGAAGATTGAGAAGTCGGTTGACACCGCTGCCGTTGGGTCTTCTCGTTCTCGCCCCGACAAGTGCTAGACTTGAACTGTGGAGCCCAGAGCGGAGGGACACTGGCCAGGTAGTCGTCGTTGATTCTCCCTGAGTGGCCTCACGCCTATACTACTCTGACACGTCTTGTAGATGTAGCCTCTGTGAGGATGGCATTGGTGGCCATGCAAAGTGAACAAGTGCGGTGCCCGACCCACGTGCTGCAAGGTTTCCCATATCATGATACACTTGCCGCAATGATCTCCAAGTCGCCCATAGGGCCATATATCACCGTGCCTGGAATGATGCTGCTCGGCTCACAGGGGAAAGCTTGAAATGGAGCACACCGCCTGGGCGAGAAGAAAGTGATGGAACGGACCAGGTTGAGGAAAGACGAGTGACTTCTTATTCGCCCAATCCTCTCCGCTATCATCTCTGGTCTTGGGTCTCTGGTCTTGGGCATATGCAGCAGGCACCAGATGCGTTACTATCCCATCTAGACGGCTCCTGGGTTCATGGGGGAGAAAGAATAAGAAGGAAATGACCAGTCCAGACCCCACATGCCATTGATGCATCGCTCCCTCTCTCCTTTCCGTCACGTCCTCCTTCCAGAACCAACCATCCGGATAAAGCACGTCCCGCTGATGGTCGGGCCCTCGGGTTTCCTCTAGCTGCCAGATTACTGCGTCACAGGTCGCCGAGACTATAGTCCGAACTGCCCGTGTAGCCTGCTCCATTCGTCCGAGGAATAGACAGCGGACAGCTCAAGAGGTTTTGCTCATGGTTCGTCCTGGGATAGAATGGTATGCCTGCTGTTGCCGTCGACATCCCTCCCATTGCCACCATCATCATCATCGTCGTCATCTTCATCGTCGACTTCTTCGTCGACATCGCCATCGCTATGATCGTAGGCGTCATCCCCATCACCGTCACAACCCGACGAGGAAGACGCCGAAGACCGCCTCCTCTTCCTGGCGGAGGCGGTCTGCTGCTGCTGCGGCACCTCCCCCGCCCGGTAGAAGACGAAGCTCCTGGCGGGCCTCTCCTCCCCCCTCCACCCGCCGCCGCCGGCCTCGCCGGTCCTCTTGTCCCTGATGGCGCCCAGCGTGCGGGCGTGCCGGTAGCCCGGGTAGGCCTCCGGGCGGAAGGCGAAGCTCCGCCCGACCTGCAGGCCCGAGTGGCGGGCGAGGTCGCGGACGTTCCAGAGCGTGTAGGGCTCGCCCTCGAACAGGGTGACGACGATGGAGCCCCCGGGCCGGAGGGAGGCGAGGGCGCGCCCGAAGAAGTCGACCAGGAGCTCCTGGTTGTGGCGCACCTGCCGGTTCACGTCGGTGGACTTGCCGCCCACGTGGGGGAAGTTGAATATGATGCGGTCCATGATACCCACGGCGGCGGCGGCGGTGGTGGCGGCGGTTGATGCCGGTAATTCTGATGGGGATGGCCTGCCGTGCCCTTCGGTGAAGTCTGGCGTCTTGCTATTCTGCATGTTCTTGTCCTTCTTCTGCTTCTTCTTCTTCTTCTTGTCGGTGAAGGCGGCCATCTTCCGCGCGTCGACACCGAAGAGCACCCGACATCCGCCTTTGCCAACTGAGCCGGAGGATGACTCGATGAACTCTACGTTCTCGCCCGCATGGGGATATTTGGCCAACAGCTCGGCCAGGTCCCGCTCCAACACCGTGGCCGTGACATTCTCGCAGCCGTGGTGCTCAATCAGTGCCTTAGCGAAGCTCAGGTCACCCTCGCCGACCAGGAGGATGGCGTCGGACGGGGAGAAGGGTATTACCGGCTCCGTGTGCTGCCGTTGTTTGTGTCTTTGCTCAGGTTTCTGCTGAGACTGCTTGAACTTGGATCTTGATAATGATGATGACGGGGAGGACGATGACGACGGGCCTCCCATCGTGCCTCGGCGCCTTTTCCCGCCTGGGCCGGAGGCTTTTGCGTTCCCGGACATGAGCCTCCGTCGCTTGGCCATGGCTTACACAAAAACTCCACTCGCCGGACCGATGAGTTTGCGGACCTAGACTAAACCAGCAGTGATAGAGAAGAACTTCTTGCTACCAGTGGGTGGGTGCTTGAGAAGCCAAATCCGATGGGCTCCTACCGCTTCCTCCTAGGCCTTTAGAGAGGCCGGTGGACTCTCAGTTACCGCCGAGTGCCGGGTCTCTCTCTCTCCAGGATCGTCCGTTCGTTGCCGGAAGTTAGCGGCGGGCGGGGCGCTCCCGAAAGTTTTGGATGATGCATGCAAGTGGGGCCGCAGTCACCAATCTCCTCGATATGAGTGGCAGTCCAACGGACCCCTGTAAATGGATGGATTTGACCCGACATGGGTCTGGGAATGTACTCGGTACTCCCCCTAGCATCACACTTCGACTTCCTCCTCCCATTTACAGCCGCACCGCTCCCGAGGCCCTGTTTGGGCGACGCCAATCGGCGTTGGCATTTTGCATCTTTCTCATGCGAGTGGCCCCCAAGAAGTCTCCATATCGTCAAGGCACGATACCTATATTCACACTTACTCTCTAGATGGAAGGTGTCGGAGACTGCCGAATAACTATCTTGGTTAGGTGCATGCGCGACTTGGGTATCTGCCAGCACTGATAGCGCATTCAAAGACAAGAATGCGGGATGAGGCAAATCGGAAACAATATTTGCTTTTGCCTCCGGCCTGCTTACGGGTGTTTTTGGAATTGACATGAACTCTTGTGGCCCTGGAATTCAGGCGGAAGATTACTCCAACCAGATATTTCCCCCCCAGGGCATCCGAAGGCCGTGGTTGGTTGGTATTGTAACCTCGTGCTCTGAATCACAATAGGAGATGATATACCTAGGTAGGTATCTTGTCAATTCTGGAAGTGGAGGGCTGGCTCGGTGATATGCGTCGCAACAAGCAAGGGACACGAAACGTACATCTAGGGAGATTTCGACTTGATACCTTGGTAGGTAGCCATTATGTTCGAGAGATACAGAAGAGGTGCGTCGCTTCTGCAACGCTCATGCTCTGGCACGGGGGTGGGTAGACTGCTCGCAGCCCGCAGGAAAGCCTTGCTTTTTCTGGCACGAAGATTGTGTACAAAATGGTCTCTTGGATGCGCTCTGTTACTTGCGAGTGCCTAGGCGTTCCACGTACATTACCTCCCAGGTATATATGTAGTAGCTACGTTGGCATTGAGGAGAAATCTCAAGTGTTGCTAAGACGGGAGTCCACCATCTAAGTTAAAGCCCGTTGAAGACGAGTGAACATGCTTGTTCCTAAGCAGGTAGGTAGGTTAGGTACTGATTGCTCACTTTTACGATGCAGATAAATCAGGAGTGCACGAGAATTTGACTGGAAAGCCCAGGTGATTCATCAGTCGTTCAGGGCAAACAAGTATGGTCTGTCTGTCCTGAGTATATGGGGATCTGGGTGCGCCTCACTCCTCGGCTTGGCACCCATTTGCCCAGTGCCATGGCTTGCCACCACATTGAACGCAATCCAACAATCACCGTAGGCCCTCCTGTAGGTTTGATGTTCTGTGGTCGCCCGAATGATAGAACCTGCGACCGCATTTTTTTTTAAGCCTACAGCCTTTCTCAAGAGGCTTGCACTCTGCAGGTACTCGGTACATCGGAGACAAGGACCAGGCCCAGAAAAGGATTTGGTAACCCAATTGTGAGTGCTGATTGGATGGCAGAACAGAAAGTCCGACAGCCGTGAGTGTCAAGGCCCCACTGATACCTTGGTACAAGGGGACTGGCTGATTCGGATGGGTCGCTTCGCTGGTGTTATTGAAAATCAGAACGAGAGTATTGTTCATCGCCCTCAATAGACGCCAACGAGAGGGGAGAATAGCAAAGGGGACCTGCCAGGGTTATTGTGCATCGAGTCGCTTCTGCTCGAACTGGAAGATATCTTTGCTCGCTTTTTTCCCTGTCGCGGAGCAATCTTCGTTCTGTCCGGGAAGGACCTTGTCTACCGATTTCTTACTTCGCACTTTTCTCCATTCTAGTCCCTTTCGTCTGCGGCCGAGGCCACCACCTTTCGACTTACTTCTCACGCCCTCTTACGCCGACTGTAACTCCTCGCCTTTACTGTCACGGACGGCTCTCAAAAGGCATTTATCGACACCAGGTTTGATTCATTCAACTTCGTCACTGCTTTTTCAGGTCACCCCTTGCCGTGGAGACGTTGTCATTACGCAGCGCCATTCAAACAATTTCAACGCTCTCGCTTGCCCTTTTCTTGTACTTCCCGCCCCCAAAATCACCCAAGTCACCACCACCACCCATCCTGTCCAACTTCCACTCGAATGGCAACATGAGTGAACCCAACGGTCGCCATGCCGCCAGCCCGGCGAAGAGAGGCGGCCGCGGCAGGGGACGGGGCCATGCCAGGGCCGGCGTCACTCGAGCTAGCGTCAAGAAGCATGCCAATGGGCGCCGTGCGCCCCAGAAGCAGGTAGATGCCTCCCTAGACACCCGGGAGCTGGCGTTTCATGAACGCGTGAGGGAGCTAAAGAACCACTTCGCCTCCGTTACCAACTCCATTCGGCCGGCCCTCGAGGAGCTTGCCGAGAGGAACGTTGACCTACTGCGGGACAAGTTCGACGTCCACGAGCAGGTCGACGCTTACAAGGATGTCCGGGACTTCCTGGACAGCCGCCTCGCCAGTACGCTGGCCACAGCCGACCGGGTCCTCCAAGCCGACATGGCCCGGATTCGGAGGAAGTACGATGTTGATACATCACTCACGGAGGCCGATTTCCAAGTAAGTCACATTTATTTAGTTTCCCTCTCCATGGCCACCACGTCCGTTTACATTTTGTCCCCTTTGTATGATGTGTGTCTGCGTCTGCGTCTGCACCCTCGCCTCCGCCAGACCACCCAGCAAACCCAATCAATTGACTGCAGATGCCAGATTGGTGAGCTGACGAGCTAATAAATTTCCTCCCCTCCACAGCGTCAATTTGAAGAGGCCACCGATGAATTTTTGGACGCTCAACTCCGTCGTCTGGACGTATTGGAGCATATGATCGATCATGGGCTCCCTGTCAATGTAAGTCGTTCCAGCTTATCTCAACCTCACACCAGCTCGCCACTTGCACCTCACTTCGGTCGCTTGCCCCTACTTCGGTCGCTTGCCCCTCTTCACCTCTCCCTCACCGTGTCTCGCCACGCCACATCACTTCTGTACTCGAATACCAATTACCCATACGCATACCCGTACGCATATACTGACTGGCGGGCAACCCACTGCGCAGCTGGAGGATCAGCATTACCGGTTCCAAGATGTCTCTGAGGACCGCATCAACTGGGTCAAGTCCCATGTGGAGACGGAGAACGGCATCGAAGTTCCCTGTGCTAAGAGGATCACGGCGCCGGGGGTTCTCGAGATGGAGAGGGCTCGCAACATGCAGCTCATGTCGCTGGCGCCTCCTAAATCATCACCGCAAAAGCGCAAGGCGGAGGCCGAGCTCTTTGGCCAAGCACCGCCAAAGCGCCCCGCGAGCGCGATTGACGAGAACCGACCTGCCTTCATGCCGCGTCACATCGGGGGTCTCCTCTCGGCGTCGAACTTGGACGATGATGACGCCACCAGCCAAGCCCCCAGCCAGGCCCCTAGTCAGGCTCCTAGCCCGGGTGGCCCTGGTGGCTCAAAGATGCCATCGCCGTCTCCCGAATCCTCGAGCAAGGACGCCATGGACGCCACGGATGAGGACAAGTATGTTCCTGCTGGAGCGGCAGACCCTGACGAGTACGGAGTGCGGCTCATCGGCAAGCGGAGGCCAATAACCATGGAGAACTACAGCCGCCTCATGCTGCCGTGCCTCTACGACTATGAGGATCATGAGATTGGATTCCGCGACTCGTACAATGACAAGACGCGGTACAGATCCTCAAAGCTGCGCCAGTTCCACGGCAAGCCAAACTCGTTCGCCTTCTTCGTCGACCGTATGATCAGCTCTGTCGACGTGACCGG
The DNA here is from genome assembly GCA_003049395.1 of Pseudohalonectria lignicola. Lineage (NCBI taxonomy): Eukaryota > Fungi > Ascomycota > Sordariomycetes > Magnaporthales > Ophioceraceae > Pseudohalonectria > Pseudohalonectria lignicola. The sequence goes on along the minus strand of PYSP01000053.1, from coordinate 151,509 downwards.
CTACGAGCCGGGAGACCTCAATCAGGAGTTGGTCGACAAGCACGACCTGCACCCGCGGTTCGGGCTCTTCCTCAGGGGTTCAAAGAACGATGCCGAGCCACCCAAGCCCCATGCTTCGGGGCGCCACCCCAAGGTCTTTGTCTCGCCGAGCGGGAAGACATTGCACAGCTCCAGGTCTTTTCGTCCAATGTTGCTCGATGAGTGGTGCAGGGAGCGGGTAGACAGGGCCGCTATGGCGTCGGCGCTAGCTACTTTTTGCGAGAAGGAAGAGATCCACGGCGAATCCGTCAAGCCATCCGAGGAGGACATCGCACAGCATCGCCTCTTCATGCTCCGTGGCGGTCCCGCCCGCGTCGAAGAGATATCGGATGACGATGACACGGACACAGACACAGACACAGACACGGCCGGGGTGGAGCAAGAGGCCACAGTAGCGACTAATGATACAGCAGCAGCTACAACAGCTCAAGCCGAAGCTAAAGTCAACGCCGTTGCCCACGCCCATACAGCCGTTAGCCCAGCTGCAAATACCGATGTCGCGGAGTCAGACGCAGCTAGTAGGAATGACCATCCATTCCTTGGCCTGCTGGAAGCTGCCAACATTGCAGTCTATGAAGATGCCAAGGCAGCTGCCCCGGCACGACCACGGCGCACTCCCTTCGACCCTGTTCGCGATGTCTTTGACTCGCCACCCGATGCGCCAGCACAACCAACTCAGGCTCCAACTCCAGTCCCGGTCGCAGTCTCGGTTCCGGTCTTGGGCTCGGCCCCGGACACCACTTGGCTGTCTATTATCGCCGATGCTGCCTCTGAGGTGTCTCGTCTGCCCACTTATAACGCCGCGAATCCTCCTCGAGCCCGACCTCTACCTCCGGCCGATGGACCCGCTGCACCCTCCGTCCCTTATCAGGGAGCGTCGACTCAAGAAACCCCTCCGACAATGCCGATGCCGACACCAACACCACCAACCCACTATATATCACCGTCCCCCGCTCCTTCTCTGCCGCCGTTGTCCTCTTTGCAACAGCTCAGACAGTCGACATTGCCTCCATCATTCCCAGATCCTTCACCGGCGCTATCGTCATTAGCGCCAGCGGCTACCCCTTCTCCCTTGACTGGGGTCCCTCCTCATTCTCCCTCCCCTGATGCCTATTTCGATCAAGGCGACGACTCACTTCTAGACCCAGCCTTGTTTGGTGATGCCAACACTGCCAGCACTGCCAGGCCGGAGACGTACCCTGGTTCTGCTCAGCAGTCGCAACTACGGCTGCAACCACAGCTGAAAGTGCAGTCGCCGCAGGTGCAGCCGAGCATCAGCAGCGCCAGCAGCGTCAGCAGTATGAACAGCGCTCCCACCAGCAGCCGATTCCTGCAGACGGCCTTGAATCCGGCCCCTGAATACGGTACGAGATCACTACCCCCTAGGCTGAGGCCGAAGACTTTGGCCTCGGCATCTCTGCCTTTTTGAGCTGGCATGGCTTGCCGATGAGCTAACAGAAGGCCCCCAAGTCAGATCATAGGGTTCCGCCACCAAGCTATCACCACCCCCCGCCTCCGCCTCCGCATCCCCTCCATTCAGTTGCTCACAACGATCACTATAATCAGCCACCTCACCCGCAGGCAATGTTTCACACCCACAACCCCTTCAGTTCTGTCCGCGATCAATTACCTCCCCCGCTGCCTCCCGCCCCTGGAATGGCGGCGCCATCGCCGTTCCTACCACCCCCTCCACTTCCCCATCCCCAGCCGCAGCCGCAGGTAACACTGCATCAGGAGCCGTTCACTGGCCCTTCTGCCATCCCAAAGCATTACGAGATACCAACCACGTATGCGGGAAACGGGGAGCAGCCGAAGAGGTTCATAATGCAGATGGACATCTTTCCCCCGCCTCCAACTGCATCGGCATCACCACTGTCAGTGGTGCACGCTTCTGGCCCGCAACCGTCGACAAAGGGACGGTCTGGTAGTGGCAGCGGCAGCGGAAGTGGCAGTGGCAGCACCGAAGCCAGCAAGGGCAAGGGGCAGAACAGCAACACCAACAACGATGCCAATAGCCCTGGCGGCGGCAACAACACCACAGCCGCCGCAAACAACGCATCGAGCAGCGACAACGCGAAATACCGTAAGCTCGAGCCGGCACCGACCCCGCCGCACCGTCGGGGGTGGAGCAGTAGCGGGCCGGAGCTGCGGACGGTGCAGTACGACTACCGTGAGAACATTAAGGACTACACGGCCTGCGAGCCACCGCCGCAGCACGGGCCGACCAAGATCCGCGGGTGGACGCACAACAACCACAACAAGAGGCCCAGGGGCGCCGCCGCCCACGCCGCCGCCGCCGCTGCCGCCGCCGTGACCAAGGAGGCTGGTTCGAATCAGGAGGGGGACTCACCCGGTGCCCACCGGGTGAGTGGGGACCTTGGATGAGGGGGGCAACAGCTGCTACAATGAAAGGAGTGAGGTGAGGGTCAATTTAGGCCGGCCGGCTGGTTAGGCTGGCTGGCTGGCTGGCTGGTTCCTCTCACCCGCTGGCTGCATCATTTGTCAACCACTCTTTCTAGGCCCTTTGCCTTTCCCCCCCTATCCGTTAACCCCTCCTCCTCTCCACGACTTTATCAGAAACTCATCCGATATCACACACCAGCCGACGCATGATCTATTCTCACTCGAGCATCGATCAGCTTCCGCCAACTCGCTTTCGTTTTTGTCACAACCAGCAACTCTTCCAATAATCAATGATGAAACGGCCTGGATGATGATACCCCCCTTCAATCAGAAATCTCTAATTACTGTTCCTCGTCTACATTATTCTTGCTCCAGGGTTCTCTTTCCAAGAATCCTCGGGGGTTCTCCCTCGTACGCACACCATCTCTTCCCCTCCATTTGGCCCATCGGGGCAATATCACCATCGTTTTGTCTACATAAATAGACCATATTTCGGCTTTCTTCTCTTGCGACTCTGTACTGGACAACCAAAAACAGGAGACATTTGCATCATCGTCATTTTTGTTGGCCCGGCCGGGCGTTTTTGGAGTTTCTCTCATTCTCCCTTCTGCCACTGTTCTCTCATTTCTTTCCCATTCCTCTTTTTGTGTGCAACAACACTTTCTTTAGTTTCTTGCTTCCCTTGGAGGATACCTAGGCTCACCACGATGATGTGAATATTTCATTAAGGGAAACGGCCAATGCATGGATAAGGCTCGGATAGGAAAGGGAATAGGAGGGGACAATCTGGCCTGTGACGCATTTGCATATTTCTACGTACTTTCCCACATAGACTCGTCGCCGTTCATCACCTTGAAACGGCTCTCGCTCTGGACGGGGACCTGAATACCAAAGTGTCCCTCGATCTCTTTCCCATTGTTCGGCTTGTCGACTCGAGTGCTACATAGATGGCGACACATCCCCCTCTCTTCGCAGTGGATGAACGAGCCTCTTAGCCCTCTTAGTCCACGAGGGATCCGCAGAAAGGGCTTTTTTATTCCTCTTGGGTTAGGAGCGTCGTCACACCTCATGGCTGTTCCGCATCTTCATGGTTACCCCCTTATGGCATCCCGGCAGGCAACTGAGAGATTCTCGGAGAAGTCGAGAAGCAAGGTGTAAGATATAAGGTTCTGGTATCTATTCGCGACCAACCTAGAAATGATCATTAAAAAAGGTATGCTTCCTTTTCTAAACCCGGTCCTTGCTTGAAACCCAAGACCCGAAATCAAAAGAAAAGAGAAAAAGAAGAAACAGTACAGTAACAAAAAAACAAAAACAGGATTTAGTAGAAAGACTCCACCATGGTATCCTTCATGCCCGTCTTGATATTGCTCGGCCCGTTCCCCTCTCCAAGGCGGAAGACGCTCTCGACGACGCTCAGCTCGGTGGCGGTGGTGTCGAGGCCCGTGACGGCCATCCAGTCGTTGACGACCATGCCGGCGCCGACGACATTGCTGCCCCTGTTGACGGACCCGGCGACGAGGGGCACCTGCAACAGGGAAGACAGCTCGTCCTGGTCCTGGATCGGGGTCCTCGGGTGGACGAGCCCCCCTTGGTTGGAGAGGGACATGTAGGAGCCGACGAGGACGTTGTCGGCCACCGTCTGCCGGAAGACCTCGACGCCCAGCACGTCGGCGATGATCTCCTCCGTCTCGCGCTCCAGGTCCGGGTGCACCAGCGCGATGTGGTCGTTGGTCGCGATCACGTTGCCCAGCGCCGAGAGCCGCTCCTCGATCCGCTGGATCTTGACCGAGTCCGGGAGGCTGTTGCGCAGGTGCTGGAGCTCCTGGTCTGTCGTGCTGGTCGGGACGAGTAGGCCTTTGCGGTTTCTGGTTTTTTGGGGGGTTTTTATGTCAATTGATATTCTTCTGTTAGGGGTTTCACATTCCTCAGTCGGGTCTGGTCTCTGTTTTGCGCCTCTTCCCCCGCCCCCATCCGCTTTTCCTTCCTCGTGGGTCTTATTCTCACTTGCTACCCCTTCTTAAGACTACAGCAGTGCGTGGGAACGGTTCTGTCCAACTCACCCTGCCGTTAACCTGCCGACTATCCTCATGCCGGCAATGGTTGTCCTGCAGATTGGAATGACGTCCTGGAGCTCGGCCTCGAAGATGCTGTAGAAGTTCTCGCTCGCACCGATGGCGACGAGCGAGTAGGAGTTTGTGAGGGTCGCGAAGACGCCAACCTCGTTTGAGTTCTCGAACTGAGCGCGGACCGCCATTGTCTATGGTGCGTGCTTTGTCGCGCTGTGCTGTTGTGCTTCGGTGGTGGAGGGAGAGGAAAGAGGGCGTAGGCTAGTAGGCTGAGAGAGGCTGTTGCGCGTTCCCGTACTCTCAGTGCGATGATGGGGATTGGGGGATGTGATTTTTGGATTGAGGCCACTGGAAATTTTTAGGGACACCCCGCTCCCCTTATACAACCCCGCCAAACCTAAGGCTTGGTAGGTACCTGGGTGCTACTAGGTAGGCGGGAGCGCAAAGCCCTCTCTGCAAGACTTGTCGCTGCCGATGACTCAGTTTGAGCTCACCCAGTCCACTAACTCGGCAGTCCCGGGGTAGGTAGGTTCAATTGCAGGGAATGCAAGGCCTAGATGCAAGGAGAGCGCTACAAGGCAAGTAGAAGCTTCGCCACGCAATCTGCTGACTCGAGAAGTATCATCTCTTCACAGCTGACCAATCCCAGATCTTGTGCTTTCTGCGCCCCCTAGCTCTGAATGCTGCCCGCCCTAAGTCTCATGAACCATACAACAAATTGCCGAATGGGGAAATATGGCTCATAATGATGTCTGACACGAGGCTGATGGACGTCGCTCAAATCAGCAGGAGGGAACCTAGCGGCAAGAACACAAGCAAAGATGTATCATTCCCAGGTACCTACCTACGTAGAGCTATGTTATCGCCCTGTAAACACCGCAAGAGTATCGACGCCAATTGACCTAAAAACACATCACCGAGATGTGTTCTCATACCTGGGGAACTCAAAACGCCACCTAAACCCACTCCCAATGTGTCCATGCCCCATGCCAGTGCCCATGCTAGATCGGGTCCTCTTGAGCCCGAAGGGTATGCCCTCCCAAAGTTCCCCAACAAAAAACTCCCAGTCAAATATAGAATAGAATCAAAGAAACCCCCCATCCTGTTGAATTCACATTGATTGAAAACGAAGGGCGCAACAATGGGAGAAACGAGCGAAATAGTCATCAGCGAAGCTCCACAGCAGGCATGTATCGCGGCCCGGCGAAGCCCTCCGCGACAACCCCTTGGATGTCAATATTCCCACCAGACTTGAGGTGTGGACTCCACATCTTCAGCAGAATAAAGCGCCCAGCCACGGGCGGGTCGAATCGGATCGTGCACTTGTTCTTGTCCTTTTCAATGAAGAACCTCGCGTGCGGTGCCATCAACTCGCCGCCGCTGCCTTCTTCTCCTCCTTGTCCGCCTTCTGGTCGTGCCCCTAACTCATGCGACCTGGCTGCTGATGTCGACACCCCGCGTACCGCGTCGTCCAGGGCCGTCATGTGCAAGCCCTCACCTCGTATGTAATTGAGCGCCCGACTGTCACCCCAAGTGCTGTCGTCGACCCGTCCCCAATCGTCGCTGCTGTCGCTCTCGAACGGCAGGGATCCGATGCGGTTGGGTGTCCTGCGGCGGTACCTGGGGTTGACGACGCTTCCGGGTTCGTCGCCTTCCTCTTCGCTGCACTCCGTCGTCACCCGGAATGGCGGCGCCGACGCTGTGAACTCAGAGGGTATCTGGGCGGCCATGCACTCCTCAGAGTCGTCGAGTACGCTGTACACCCGGCGTTGCCTGGGCGGGATTCGGCCCGTGAGGGTCGTCCCGTCCTCCAAGTGCTGGATAGAGATGATGGGGGCGAGGGCGCGGGAATCCCTCTCCCTCCTCTCCGAGTCCGAGCGGCCGTATGTGGACACTCTGACTGGAGCATATTGGATTTGATATCTTGCAGTCCTCTTCAGCAGGTCGTCGTTGCTCATGGAGATGAACACCATGCCCTCGCGCACACTTTAAAAGTCGCGGATTATTGTCGGTCAGCTCAGCCATGTACGAACAGAAAGAAAGATCCGAAGCACCTACGGCGAACAAAAGTCTCTCCCGGGAGCCTTGATGACCAGTTCCTTGAGACTGAATACGGTGGCGTCTTGGTGCCGCAACACGATGTTGCATCTACTTCCTTTCGTACAATAGACAGAGCTGTCGTCCTTGAGAATGTTCTCGGCGGTGTAGTCGGTGTCGGCAGCACAGGTTTGTATCTTGTCCGGACCCCATATGCCGCCGTCACAGCTGACAATCTCCATGCGGAGCCGTCCGGGCTCAACCTGGCCATACCTGCCGTACCTGAACCCTCTGTGGCCCTTGGGGAGTCGGTCGGAGTCCAGCTTCCGTCGCTTGACGCGGCGGTTGTCGTCATGGCGCTCCTGGATATGGGCTGAAGTTGACATGAGGGGCGGAGAAAGCGGGGGGTCGATCGTACTCGTCGGGAAGTTGAGCATTGGAGGAAACGTGGTGCTGCTTCCAAATCTGGATTCCAGATCGTTGGCAAAGCTAAGGCTGGCACTGAGGTTGGCGGATCTAGACTCGCTGGGGCGATATCGGGAAGCCCGACCGCCACCCAAATTGCTTCCGCCGCCCGAAGACATACTGGACCCTCGCCTGTTGAGATTTCGAAGAGGGGGGAGCGGGAGCGTAGACTGGGAAGTAGCGAGAGATGAACGGGGGTCGCGGACGGTCGGCTCTCTAGAGAACCTATGGTGGAGATTTCTCGACGCGACGTTAGAGTCTCTAGAGGATTCGGCGGAGGAGATGTCGTTTAGGGTCTGTCGGGCCCTGTCAACGCTCCGGTGGAATCGGTCTATTACCCGGAAGAGCTCTCCCGAGGGGCTGACCTGCTCCGGCGGCCGGTCATCGAGTATTGAGCGAACGAATTCGTCGGCTGACTGCCTCGGTTGTTGGGAGGGGTTCCCAGACTGAGGATGGAGGCGGCGGTTAGACATATGTCGGAGGTGTGAGAAGATTGAGAAGGACATTTGGAAGCAGAGTTTGAGGAGAGCCCAGAGCATGGCGAGATAAGAAAACCAGGACGAAACCGGGCACCAAGACGCCTCGGAGACAAAGAGTGAGGGTACAGATCGGATAGGCACCAGGTAGTGGTAGGCGGGCTTGGGGTTGGTAGCAGGCGATTGAAACTGTGATGCTCGTCGCTAGAGGAATCGCTGCTGCTCAAGACTCAAGGGGGGCAGCTGAGGTCATAGATGAAAACAGAGAGACCAGTCGACTCACCATCAAGGGACACAAAGGACCAACCGTCCAGAAAGAGACACAGATAATCGACACTGAGTCGGCGTCTTTGCCGAAACTACCAGAATCGACTTAAGGTTTTAGTGTTTCTCGCAAGTAGCCAACGTGCGATTGTTCTAGAAATATGTCTGTCTCGGACCACATTCAATCGGCTGGGAGAAGGCCTCTGCTGCGGTGGGTAGGAGGTGAGAGGTACGGAGAGGTGGTTCGCAAGGGAAGCAAATGACAACGGCAGTGAGCTGGTTCGTCCTGCGCTTTGACGATAAATACAGTTCCAGGAAAACCCAAGAGCCAAAGCAAAGATCTGCAGGATACCACCTGAATATCAAGCCACTTAGACAGAGAGTTCTGGTTCAGTACGTAGGTAGGCTAAACGTGGATTTTTCCCGGGGAGATCCAGTGAGAGAACGTGGAAGGAGATTGATCTGATTGTGGTGGCGCGGGGCGGAGCCTAGGTGAGTGCAAGCAGGTGTCAGAACCAGAAACACTGGCAGCCACATAATGAAGCGGGAAAGAACAGAGAGAGGACACCCGACCGCTCCACCAGGACCACCACACACCATTCTGACTGTGCACAGCGGGGTTCGGACTACAATTACAGGGAAGCTAGCACTGTAATTGTTAAGGTGTACAATGGTGACCTCATCTTTCCAAGCTCGCAATGGCCACTAACAGGGTGGGGACGGTACCACTTAAACATACATTCGTCGGGTTCTGCAAGGTCAACCGCCCAGCCCAGCCGCCATCTACTACCGACGTACTGCGTTACGGCCTTGCAAACTGTCAAATACAAAGTAGGTCCGTAGATCCTCAGCTGCAGAGGAAGCAGATCCTAGCCTGCAAACAGTCGGAGACATCCTTCATGAGCATCAATCATGAATACCTGCCTAGGAATGCAACAGAGATGATTTACAAGTGGTGAATATTTATCGCTGGGAGGGGTCCAGGGTGCGGTTTCCTTAAATAGTTATGCTCTTCGTGATCAGGAGTTTTCTCAATCTCCTCGTGCTGCTTTTTCCCCGTCTTTTCTTTGTTTTTTGGGAAGATTCCTCTGCCAAACAGGGCCAGGGCGTCATCAGCCTTCATGTTCTCATCAAGCATTTCACCCTGGCCGTAATCTCTATTTATCTTGACCAAAGATACGGTATTTACCTGCCAACCTACCAGGAAGGTATCTACCAAGATTTTTGTGGGCATGGTTACAGCTTAAGACAAATCTAGTATAATATCTTCGAACATATTCGGTCTGCTCCCGCACATGGACATTCAAGCTGACGTCGGGCTGAGAGTGACCTCACGCTGAGATTCTGAGAACCGAGAGCCTTGTTTCGCGATTCGGGCTGAATTGATACCATCACTGTCGCTGCCTCACTACTCAGGCCATCTGAAGCCAAGCAGCAGCATATTACCGAGATCACCCTCCCGGCATACCTCCCCACCTAGCTCGACACCAAAAATGTCTCTTTCGATGCAAGGAGGCATCCCAATGCAGGCACAGGCCATGGTGCCTGTGCCGATGGCCGAGACCAGCACCAATGGACTGCCTCAACAAAATAGCGGCATCAGCGCAGGTAAGTAACCGAATATCATACGTGTACCTAGGCGAATATACGAGGCATCACCAAAGAAGGAGCTTGGCAGCTAACGTTTCTCTTTGATTTCAGATGAAATTGCGCTTTACGACCGCCAGATCAGGCTCTGGGGCATGCAGGCGCAAGAGAAGATCCGGTCTGCAGACGTGCTGCTCATCTCGATGAAGGCGCTTGCGAACGAGATCGCCAAGAACCTGGTCCTGGCGGGGATCAACTCGCTGACGATAATAGACCATGAGGCCGTCAAGCCGACGGACCTGGGGGCGCAGTTCTTCCTGTCCGAGGAGGAGGACCACATTGGCATGAACCGGGCCGAGGCGGCGAGCGGCAACGTGCGGAAGCTGAACCCGCGCGTCAAGGTCTACGTTGACAAGGGCGACATCCGCACCAAGGGCCCCAGCTACTTCCAGCCCTTCCACGTCGTCATCGCCACGGACCTGGACCCGGACTCGCTCAACCTGATCAACACGGCGACGAGGCTGAACGGGAAGCCCTTCTACGCCGCGGGCACCCACGGCTTCTACGGCTACATCTTCGCGGACCTGATCGAGCACGACTACGTGATCCAGCGGGATGAGCCCAACGTCGCGACCCATGTCAAGGCCGAGACGAGGACGCGCAGCGTCGTGGACGTGGCCACCAGGAAGGAAGGAGGCAAGACGGTCGAGCGCGTGACCAAGCGTGAGCTCTACTCGACCTGGACCCTCGCCGATGCGGCCTCCCTGCCGGAGGAGTACCGCAAGAGCCCGCGCCGGCTGCGCGCCGTCACGCCCGCGCTGTCGTGCCTCCGGGCGCTCTGGGAATTCCAGCAGGAGAAGGGCGGCAGCCTGCCCACGCACACGCGCGCCGACCTGGAGCGCTTCACCACGCTGGCGAACCAGAAGCACGGCGCGCTCTCCCTGCCGTCAGCCACACTGAGGTCCGAGTTCCTCCGCGGATTCCTCCAAGGGCTGGGCAGCGAGGTGGCGCCCGTGACGGCGGTGCTAGGCGGTCAGCTGGCCCAGGACGTGATCAACGTGCTGGGCCGCACGCAGCAGCCCATCCAGAACATGGTGATCTTCGACGGCAACACCATGGAGGCGAGCATGTACCCGCTACACCCGGAGGACGAGTCCCTGGGCAAGGGCTTGCTGGCCTCGGGCTCAGCGGCCGACATCGTGGTCGCCGCGGCCACGGCGGCGGCCACGGACAACGGGTTCGTCGGCAGCGACGCCGCGCAGGTGCTGGGGATGGTTGCGGGAGCTGCTGCGCCGGGCATCGGCGACGTACCTGGAGGTGTCGTGTTGCCGTGATACCTTATTTTTAACACTTCTTGCCTTGATTAAGGGGCTTGATTAGGAGGGCGTTTGACTGCATCTCAATGGGGAAAATGAAGCGGGGTGTCTGGAGCTAGGTACCTCCGTAGTCTATCATATGGGCCACTGACGACACCTTAGTGGCAGCATCCTGCCCCCGCCTGCGATTCTCCTCTTTTGCTTCTTTGCGAAGCCTTCCTCGGGTATTGGAATCGGCTACTGAAAACGAGTTACGGAAAAGTCCCTCCTCGGGCGGGGGGATCAGGAAGTTGAATCGAGTTCTACTTACATGCCTTGATACCCACCTACCTAGGTAGGTAGGTAGGTAGGTAGGTACCTAGGTAACCACCTAGTCTAAATAGCAACTGTGACTCTCCATGTTCGTTTCACAGACTCTCTAGTGTCTACCTATTTTGTGTACACCTGTCCGTCGATCACTTGCTCTGAGCTCCTTTGATGGCGGGAACCTTGACTCTAAGTGAACTGCTCGTGCAGCCTTTGGAACATGATACTTCTTTTTTGGTTTGCTCTCGCGCACGTCCTGACATACTGGCTCTCGGCTCGAGAGTTTCCATGTGGCGTCTGCGTCTAAGTCATTCGGCCCGGATCCCTCGACTTGGGAGAAAGGGGTTTACCGCTGTACAAGTAGCTTTACCGAGAATTGGCTAGCTTGCTATTGTATTTCTACTCTAATGAAAAGAGAAGGACTCTAGACAGAGTTTACACTTATAAGTCCTTATTTGTAGAAGCTGCAAAAATCGTACTGGGGTTTGTACGTGATCGTCCCCATTCCTCGGCGTCTTACTTTACGAGGCCAAGCCCCGCGCCCCGCGCGCCCGGATGGTCGGAGTGCAGACTCGGGCCCGCACAGAAACCCACGGAGTCGCGTTCGGCTAAGTATCCATAGGTACACAGGGGACGGGCTCGATCAGACCGCCCAGCACCGAGACCTCGAGAGGCTAGTGAGACTTGTCAGATCCGATAGGCCATAGCCATGAAGAAAAGCCTCTCCTCTCGCTCCTTTCTTAACATTACCTTAGAGAGGCGGGATTGGTATCCCCTATTAGGGATTATATTATCAATCCTATCCTCACGGGGGTGAAGCTTGTTCAGTGGCGAGAAAGAATTAATCACATCTTGACTCCTGGGACACACAGCGCCCTAGAACTATTGACGAGTCGGTCTGCTCCTGAGCTGCTCAAGGACCGACGTACAAACGGAGCAGGTATTTCCTTGGCATTGGAGACTTGACTGTCAAATCTCGGAATGCAACCCGCAGCGCGGCAGCGGAGCCAAGGGATGGTATGTTCAATGGTTGCAACGCAGGCCGGGCTTGTGCAACGCGGCTCCCGTTTGTCTGATTGGGCATGTTCCAGAGCTGAAGAATGGAGCTACTGTAGTGTTTCCGTAGCACTGCTTGCATTGTGACCTCGACAAACCAGCGATACTGAACGAATGGAGATTGTTTGGTGGCGAAGTGCTCGCCCAAATAACTAAAGTTGAACAACTGGCTCGTCGGCTTGCCAGTAGCGGTGGATCTGTGAAGCGAGTCGCCCTAAGAAAACTTGAATAATGACTTGGGGGGTTTCCACGGTGCCACGGTGCCACCGGATCCGGCGGCCACCGGATTGGCAGAGGATGACGGCGGGCCAGAATCCAGTCGTGGACTCGTGGCACGTCCACTTGGTCTCCCAGACAGACCCCTGTTGCTTTCCTTCGATGCCGATGGTGGATGGAACTACTACGTAAGACAGGTTTTCAACTGTTTTGTTCCTTTCTCGCCCTCCCAAGCCAACTTTAGAAGGAATATAAACATTTGACCCTTAGCATAAACATCCCATAAGCTTCCTGCACATCCTCTCTTTATTTAGCCCGTTTTCCTTCCTCCTTTCATCCTGTCATGCCCACCATCTGTGTTCCCCGGCATTCGTATACCGCTGCCCACGCCATCTTGTTCCCTCTCCCGTCATCCTCAACCTTACGTAGGTAGCTGCAAGCACTTCTGCGGCACTGCTGATTTGCCAACAACGCGAACCCGGTTCCCGCCCATTTTGCAGGATAAACTACCTACCCCTCCACGGCGACCGTCCGTTGACGGAGAGCCACAGCACACAGAGGACAAGGGGTTGCATATCACCAAGGGAGTTAGTTGCTGGAGCTGAGCTCAAGCTGCCAGCTCTGCTTGCTGGCTCGCCTGCAGGCAGCCCTAGAAAAGCATCGATGAAAGACGGTGCCCTTTACTTTTTGCATTTATTCATGCATGCTACCCGCCCGTCTGCGAGATAATTGCCCACATCCCTGGTACTTTTGGGTTTGGTGGTTTGCAAGCCACAGCAGCACATCATCAAGCAAATTCATCAAGCAGTTGGGTGTGACGATTCTCTGCCGGGGTCTGATATCGCCCGAGTCATTTGCTTGCTGGTTAGCGATGCTCAAGACAAATGGTACGGGAAGGTTCTGATCACGATAGCCAGTCTATTTTTTTTCTGGCCTCGGCCTGCTCAGTTGGTGAATGAGCAGCTTTATTAGGCGTGTTGGGAGCGGCTCAACTTGCCCGGGTCTAAAACTCTAGCTGAAGTACCCAGTCGAGAAGGGAGTCGCAGTAGCACCTTTGGGGCGAGCTTGGCCGGACAGGAGGCTTTTGTTCCGCTGTTCCTCGATCAAGAAGATTTGAGAATTCGAACCCCACCCAATCCACGCAGCACCCCCTGCCGACAAGCAAGGAAGCCTGGCTTGCCTGGTGAGCCAACGGGCTGCAACGGGCCATTATCCCCAACGATCCTCTCCCCGTCCCTGACAATCGGCCTCCAGCCCACTCACCGTCCCACCCGAAACATTAATCGTCATGCTAAGGGGCAGCACCGGGGGCGGCATGTCTGCCTCTGCGCCCTCGTCCCCCGCCCATCCACGCGTTTCCCCTGCCGTTTCTGGCTTTTCTTCTGGCGGTTCTGCCTCGCAAGCCTTCCGACCGCCACAAGATCCACCGTCGTACCAGAGCTACCAGTCTGGCGGATATGGGTCTCCTTCTGCGAGTCGAGAATCACCCCGCACACCTCGCCAGAACCCACGGGAAGTGACGGGCGCACCCCTTTCCCCGTCTCCGCTGGCGAGCGAGTCGCGCCACAGGCCCGTACAAGAATACCACAGCGCGCTTTTCACCGCAGGCTCCGACTTCCCCCACCCTTCAGATGGGCCGACGGCGTCTGCGCCTTCCTTCACAACAGCAGTATCAGCACCCCACCGCCGGCAGCAGTCAGTACCGAGCCTGTTGCCACTCGCCCTGATCAACCGAGCGACCTCGCCGGAGCGCCGCCAGCAGCAGCAGCAGCAGCAGAACAAACTGCCGCCGCCGCTGCAGCGCCGACAAACATCTGCCGAAATGCCACCGTATACAGGCGACGGAAGGAGAGGCGGCGGCTCGCAAAGGGGAGGGTTGGCCGGGTGGTTTACAGGGAATTTGAGGGCGGATGAAGGCTCCCCGAGGCCGCACACCAAACCGACCACCTCGATAAAGACTACAACGACGACATCAACGCCAGACACAACACCAACCCGGAAAACGACAGCCGCGGGAGCAGCAGGAACATCATCGGAGTCCTCGTCCCCTTCATCCTCACGCTTCGCCTTCCTCGCCTCCGGCATGTCCGCCATATCAGCCGCGCTCTCCCAGTCCCCAATCTCGCCCACGAGGAGCCCGGCCGACGAAACCGAAGACCTCCTCCGCCTCGACGTCGAGGCGGCGCTCTACCCCTCGTCCGGGGGCGTGCCCCCCTCGGACAGAGAGACCTTCTCCCCCTCGGCCTTCAAGAACCTCCAGCTCAGCTCGGCCTCGCTCGCGCGCCGCCTGCAGGCCACGCTCCAGCGAGCCGCAGGGGAGGCGCGGTCCCTGGCGGCGGAGCGGGACGCCCAGCGAGACGAGCTAGACGAGGCCGAGACGCGGAGTGCGCACCTCAAGATGCAGCTCGAGGGGATGGCCGCGCGGGCCGCGCGGCAGGAGGGGGAGATGCGGCTGCTCGCCGAGGAACTGGCGGCCGAGCGGAGAAAAATGGCCAAGTTGCTCGCCTGGGCTCAGAGCGGCGGTGGTAGCGGCAGCGGCAGCCCCAGCACAGGCATCGTCGTCAGCGGCGCTGGGGCGGTCCCTGCCACGCTCCCGCCCCACGTCGTCATGGCCTCGGAGGGCTCGACCGTGTCGGAGGACCTGGGCGTTGACGAGGAGGAGCGGCAGCGCAGGCGGCGGCTGCAGCGGTGGCGGGGCAGCGGCGGCACGGTCAAGTCGGCCGACTCGGTTGCCCTCAGCTTCGACACGGAGGAGGACTACGACGAGGAAGAGGAGGAGGAGGAGGAGGATCGCAGCAGCAGCAGCCTCGGCGAAGGGGAGAGCGTCTTCTCGCGCTCCAGGAGCCCGACCATCGCTCCGGCGGCGGCCGGTGGCGGCGGAGCGTTTGATGGCGGCCCGGTCGTGGTCGGCCCGTCATGTGCACCGGGCCCCGCGCCCCCTCAACACCTCAAGGTCACGGCGCTGAGGCCGAGGCTGAGCCAGCAGCAACACCAGCAGCCGATGTCGGCGTTCCAGAAGCTGGTCAAGAATGTCACTGGGGCCGGGAGGACGGATGAGGATTCGTACACCGGTCCTGGGTGTCGCAACTGCAAGGGCCAGGCCGCGAGTGTTGCGTGGGACACGGTCAGCCTGCTGAGGGACGAGAATAAGGGGTTGAAACACCGTGTGGGTGAGCTCGAGGTCGCCGTTGAGGGGGCGCTCGACCTTGTCAACGGGGTTGGATTGTGACATGTAGTGTTGCTGGCACCCCTTATCATTGTGCGCGTTCTTGAATATGGCGACACAAACAGTACGAACCTGTTGGAAGGGAACAGAAGAGTCAAAATCTGCATACTCGGGGAGTTTTTATATATGTTTTGTCTGGATTCTCTTCCTTCTCACAAGATTGGTTCTGGTATTTCCTATTCTCTTTTTGGGCAGATATCTCGGGGTCTGGCCTGGGTATGCATTTTTCAACACCAAGATACATGATAGGATCTGGGTTGGTTGGGTCGGGTTCGATATGATACCAGCATAGAATGAGCTTCCCACTCCTGTGGTTGAATGAGATTAAACCGAGAGTCGCTTGGCTCTGAGCACACTATCGGGGCCCTGTCGCTTGCTTATAGATTCCCAACGAGGACCTCTACACTACTATCACCAAGTCTAGCTTCAAATTTGGCCCCCGAGTCCTCCCCTCAGCGTGATCGTCTCATTTATGCGTCACATGAGGTCTCATGTCTCGCACGATTTCACATCGCACAGAGCTTCCGACATCACGGGTAGCTGGGAGATCACTCTCTGTCAACAGTAGTCGTAGCTCGAATCGGCATTGACATAGCCGAGGTTTCCCACCTAGATTCGGTGGTTGGAGACAAACAGTGGTGTAGTATGTACAAAGGCGAATGCATGCCGCCAGGCCCCAGGGCAGCGGTGTCAACCTGCAGCCCGCTGGTTTCCCCAGTGTTTGCAACAGAGATAGCCCTACTCAATGGTGCTCCTCACCGTGCCCATTGCCGTGGTGGTCGTCATTCAGGAAGAAGTACTCGTACGCGCAATAACCCGCGAAGGCAACGGTCGCGATGCCTAGGCCCGGGAAAGCGCCCTTGAGGCGGTTCCAGCGGGAGAACTGCCCCGTGTACCTCCAAGCCTCGCTGTGTATCCCATCTCCTGGTCAGCACAGCTCTGTCATGAATTGTAAAACTTTGGCTTGTGGAGGGAGGGAGCCCGGGGGTGTCTCGAACTGACTTCCTCTCCCATGGGTCGTATCGTGGGTACTTGCTCGCAGCCGCGATGTAGGCGCGCATGTCAAAACCAGTAATGGATGGCTTTGGGCCATGAGACTGGTATGACCATAGTGTTCTGTGCATCAGACCCATCGATGGTTAGCACGCTGCGCGAGGAGTGACCTTCGAGTATGTCCTCGTCGGCGAGCAGCAAGGGAGGGCGAGCGTCGAAGCAGGTCTGGCCTCATTACCTGAGACCGTGATCCGTACCTTGAGGGGTGCATAGTGACTGTGATAGGATGCCCGAATAGCCGAGCCCGTTGCCAATTGCCTCTGACCGTTCAATTGAGTTGCGTGAAGTCGAGCAATTGTCTTGCGATTCTCGTCAAGCTCGTCCGTCCGCCGTCGAGATTGCACGAATACAAACGGAAGTCGAGCAATCCGGCCAGTTCTTGTGAGGTTTAGTCTATGTCACCTACCCGACACACACTGGCCGCCCACTCCCATCACAATCGAGCGAGAAGCACGGACCGCTCCTCAAGTGACTAAGCAAAGCGAAAGCCGGCCAGGCGGGTCTGATCCCTCTAAGGTACACTCGTACTGATAGAGGCGATAATTCTGTGCCGATATTCACACTTCTGACACCGCATTGCTTCGAATAATAAGTGGGATGAATCGCAATCACATTGAACCCGCAGACGCAGCTCACCATCAGCTCTACTCCGACCATAACGAAGTGAAGAAATTGAAGAAGATCGGCGTCGAACAAGCCGACAAGGACCATCCGAACAACCTTTTGCCAGACCTAGCCGACGAGCTCGACCTCCCCAGTCTTCCTCATCTGCCACAACCACGACGGCGGCCGCGTTACCGAGTGAAACCCGGGCAGGAGGGCCACGGTATGCCTCCGCCTTTCAACAGGCTCCCCAGCGGGCCTGCCACCATCTCACCGTACCAGCACCAGTTCCCTCCGCACGGCCAAGGCCACGCTGGCGGTCACCCCCCGCCGCTTGGCAACCCGGCCTATATCAACCCGAACAGCCAGCTCAACCCCTTCACAACGAATGGCGCGCTGGGCCTCGCCGCGGGATTAAACACGGGGGGCGGCTTCGGCATCGGAATTGGGGGAGGGGTAGGTGCTGAGTCCGCGCTGGGCCACGCTGCGCGTCTTGGCTTCTCCCACGGAGCCACCCTCCAGGCGCAACAGCAGGCCCAGGCGCAACAACAACAACAACAGCAGCAGCAGCAGCAGCAGCAGCAGCAGCAACAACAGCAGCAGCAGCAACAGCAGCAGCAACAACAACAACAGCAACAGCAGCAGCAGCAGCAACAACAACAACAACAGGCGCAGCACCATCACCATCACCACCACCCGCAACAGAGTCATAGCTCCCTGGTCGAACACCCCACGGTCCGGAATCAGAACAAGGGTCGGATACGAGAGGTATGGAAGCACAACCTGCATGAGGAGATGGCAGTGCTGAGGGACCTGATAGAGAAGTATAATTACATCGCAATGGTAAGTGAATGCCGGCCTAGCAAGACGTTGGGAAGGCGACGAAGAGAGCCTCCCCATCTGCTTTTGTCCCCATTTTCCTTTCCGTCCTCACGGTGGATATGGGGGATCTATCCGTCCTATGTCTTGGTCTGGTTACATGTGTTTTGACGATATCCCCCCCTTTGCCTCGTAAACTCCACCAGGACACCGAGTTTCCCGGCCTTGTGTGCAGACCGATGGGCAACTTCCGCGGTAAGAGCGACTATCACTACCAATGCCTCCGCACAAACGTCGATATGTTGCGCGTGATCCAGATCGGGATCACCCTCTTCAACCAGGACGGGGAGACCCCTCCGGCACGACCCAGCTCGACCGACTCGACGGACCTGGCCGCCGCAGTGGCGAGAAGGACCGGCGGCGGCCAACACCCGCCCCACCACCCGCCGGGCCACCCGCAGCAGCACCAGGGAGGAGGGGGAGGCGGTGCCCCTCTCCCCTACGCGTGGCAGTTCAACTTCAAGTTCTCGCTCCAGGACGACATGTACAACCAGGCGTCGATCGACTCGCTCATGCAGGCGGGGATCGACTTTGGGACGATGGAGCGGGATGGGATCGACCCGCACGAGTTCGCGTCGCTCATGATCTCGAGCGGCATGGTGTGCGATGACTCGGTTAACTGGATCTCGTTCCACGGGGCCTACGACTTCGGCTACCTGACCAAGCTGCTCTGGTGCAAGCTGCTGCCCAACGACGAGTACGACTTCGTCGAGGTGGTCAAGATCTTCTTCCCCCGCATCTACGACGTCAAGTACCACATGAAGCATCAGGTCCGCCAGGTCTCGGCCCTGCCCGCGGGGGGCGGCGGCCCCGTCATGGACCCGGCCGCGCTCGAGATCCTGCACAAGTTCGAGCACAAGTCGACGCTCGAGACGCTGGCCGAGATCCTCAAGGTCAAGCGCGTCGGCGCCGCCCACCAGGCCGGCTCCGACTCGCTGCTCACGGGCCGCGCCTTCTTCCAGATGAGGGACAAGGTCTTCGGCGGTAGGATGCCCGAGGACGTCGTGGGCAAGGTCTGGGGCCTCGAGCCCGAGGGCGGAGGCGGCCCGAACAACAACAACGCCGCCGCCACCGCCACCAACACCACCACCAACCCGTCGGCCGCCTTGCTCGCACACGCCGCCGCAGCCGCCGCCGCCGTGTCTTCATCCTCGGGCCAGGGGCAGGGGCAGCAGGGCGGCGAGAACGGCGCCGCGGCCGGGTATCCGGGCCAGCAGCAGCAGCAGAACGGCGGCGGGCCTAGCACGCCCAACACCGTCCCCGCCGGCTTGGTCGGCACCCCCGCCGCCGCGGCCCACAACACCAACGGGTTGGGGATGGGTCCCATGACCCCCGGTGGAGGGGGGGGTGTGTTTGGGAACTTTGCGTTTGCGGGCGCTGGGAGGTGAATGAAGGAAAGAAAGGGAAGGGTTTCTCTTGGAATGAATAGATATAGCAGACTCCATCGGCTGCGTATGTATTGTGCACGGGGCGTCGGTATTTCTTTTTTTCCCTCCTGCTTCTTTTCATCCCCTTTCTCTGTCTGTCTGCTGTCTCTTTCAGTTTTGGTCCTCGTTTCCAGGCAAGCATCGTAGTCCTTTGCTTCCATGCCTCTTTTCTCTTTTTTCTTTTCACTTGACATCAACACAAAAGAATTGAGCTTGCCTTGGCAGGAATTCGGATGGAGGGATGGGCAGGTCTTTCATTGGAATTGGTGGTCTTTGCTTTTTATTCTTCCTTTGTGCAAGGTGGTGAGCAAGGAAAACGGGGGCCGGGGGCCTTGCGGCGCCATCTAGTGGTGTCTCTTGAGCGCTCACTTGTAGGCCCGGTTCAGTCCCTGGACTAGCTCCTCTCGTTCTTCCTGCCTTCCATTGCATTTGTATTGTCTAGTATTTCACAAAGTTCGAGGTGTTTAGAGGCGTCTCTCCGTTCTTCATAGCAATCCCACCGAGTTTCCGTAAGAGCCCCATCATTAGTAGTGTCAGCGGTGATAGGAATGTGAGCCCTTCTGTGCTATCTCCTTCGACACGATGCGAAGTCATCACAACTAGATCATTGAAAAATAAGCCAAGCTGGGTAGGTAGGCAGGTAGTTCGTAACGTCATTTGGCTAGAAGAGATATATCACCTCCGACCTCCAGATCCGGTCCTTAACGCCATCCCGTATGCACAAGAGAAGACAAAGTAGCACCGGCTTATTGTAAATCGAGAGAAGAAATAATAGCACAGCAGCGCCGCGGGTGATCCAACCTCCAAAGGCACTTTTGCATCCCTTTCAAGACCTAGCGTCTCTATGGGGTCAAGCAAGTACAACCAATCTTCAATGACCACACCGGTGGCCTATCTCTGGATACTGTTTTGATTGGATTGCAGTCTCATAGGCAGTCCACCGGCTGTACGGCTTGAGCCATCTCGGCCAAAGCCCTTATGTGATGTACACCTTCTTCAACTCGCTAGACGGGAATACCTCCCCAGTGCGGAGATCCTTGACCGAGTCCGACGGCAAGCCAGACTTTTTGGCGTACTCGTCAAGGCGGGCTTTGCCGTAGACTCTCCCGTTGGGCAGCATTAGCAAGTCGTGCTCGACGTGGCTCTTGCTATGGTGGGCGTATGGCACGTTGCGGGCCAGCTCGTTCAGCTCCGTGGAGCAGATGGGGCACATGGACGACCCGAGCGTGATGGCCGTCGCCGTCGCGGTGGTGGTGGAGGAGCCGTCGTCGGCATCCACGTCGCGGGCCTCGGTAGAGTGGCAGGCGGGCGTCTTGAGCGCCGAGAGGCCCGACGAGAGGGCAATGTGGAGGAGCGGAAACGAGGGCAGCGAGAGCAGCCGGTTGTGCGTCTCGGTGAACAGCTCGGCCAGCATTTCCCATCTGTTGGGGCTCCAGAGGTCCTCGTACGACTCACCGAGGCGGCCTGGTGGGTAGGCGAGCAGACCGGCCGCCTGGTTGACCTGCTCCGGGTAGGTGTCCTTGAAGGGGATGAGGTATCGCTTGGCGTGGGTGATGGCCTCGATGAGCCTTGGCATAGACTGTGACCGCACTAGCTCGATGTACTGCTGGAAGCGCAGCATGAACTCGAGATTGCTCTGTCGTTACGCACTTGTATTTAGTTTGCCTTCCTTGTAGGGCTGTTGCTACTCCAGAAGAAGACGCGAGAGGATATATACACACACAAAGAAAAGAGATACTCACATCGATCTTCCGCAGCTCCTTCTTGTTGTCGATGCACCATGCCAACGCCTCAGTAACATTCCTCTGTCTCAGTCTCTCCTGGATCTTGCTCATCTGCACAAACGTCTCGATGTCGACCAGGTCCCGCATCTGACGCTCGTCAGCCAGGGCAACAGCGCTCTCGTTGTAGCCGTGGCGCAGCAAGTAGTCGACGACCAGGCGATCCAGCCGGCGCCGTGACCACTGCTCGTACTTGACGTCCTCGAGGGTCTGCATCTCTGCCAGCTCACCCAGGTGGCCCATGCGGGCGTCGAGTTGCCGGTATAGTCGGGCCTCCTCCTCTGCGCAGCCAGAGAGCTTCCGCTTCACCCCGCGCATGCGGGCGAGCATCGTGTCGATATTCTTGAGCACATCCTCGGGCGGGGTCCGGCCGTTCAGGGAGCCTGTGGCTGTGTCCTTGAGCAGGTTCTTGACGGCTTGCGACTCCTTTTCGACTGTGAAGTGGGCCGACCGGAAGTTCTTCCGCATCAGCTCAAACGGTAACCTCAGAAGTGGTTGGTCCTGCGTTTGTCGCCCCGTCTTGGTTAGCTAATTTCTAATTTTGCTCCAGCTGCTCGGGAACCTGCGGCTCCTCTTCTCTCCAAATTTTCGGGCTGTCGAGACTCTTACGAGGAGGAGGTGATTGGCCTTGTCAATCTTGGACGATTCGTGATCCGCCATTCTTCCGTCACTGCCGCTGGGGAAACGAAACAAGGACTAATCTCTAGGCAAGCCAGTGTGGTAGGTCAGTAGACTGATACAGACGCAGAGATAGGTACTGGTATCTTGGAAGCTCAAGGATCAATGATGCGATGCAAGAGCAATTGTTCGAAGAGCTGGAGGTGTAGTGGGCTCCCTATGAGGACACCAGGGGTGCTTGTAGGCATGTGATTGGAAAACCCCAAAACCCCGAAAAATAAAGCACTAAACCCGGTGAGTGGAATGGATTCACCTCTCCTGCAAGCTGCCATCCAGCTCTGCTTCGGACGACCTGGGACCGGCTTCACAACTGCCTCAAATCTCAGTCCGCAATTGTACGACCTTTCAGGGTGGCAGATGTCCTATGTAAGTACGTACCTTTTTGCCCTTGATCGTGCCCCCAAGCTACTCCTGGAGGAAAGGTGACACGTCTCGGCCTTGCAGTAGGCGGGGGTGGAGTCAGTTGATAGTGCAACTCAGTTCTGGTAGTTTTCGGTTTGCTAATGGAGGGGTGAAGCTGAGGTCAGGATGGTCAGCTTGCCGGCCGGATTGTCATCATCAAACTCAGATGGAGAATGGTGGTGGGGCACAAGACCTGCTGTGAGTCCTGTCCTCCTGGCAATCTGGGTCACTTGACTGAGTATGGGGCCTTATTATGAAACATCACTGATAGTCAAAAGGATTAATGATCGGGTTTGCCTGCTTTTCATTGACAGTTACGACGGTCGGAATCCACGAATTTCGGGCACGAAAGTTGTCGCCTGTATTCATTTGTACGCGCCCAAGTCAACCTCACGCCCTCGGCTTCGGGTCGCAAAGGACAGAGGCGCGTTCCTTACGTGGATATCGGGGCCAAAAGGTATGCGAGATATTTCTGTGCCGTTTGCACCCTGCTAACAATCCCCCGGGCGCCAACCCGGAAGGATGACGGGGGGAGGCTGGGTGGGCAATCGGCAGGTCATCGCTACCAACCTACCGCCTCACCAAACCCGACCTAGGTATGTATCAACACCATTCCTAGGTACCTACTA
Source organism: Pseudohalonectria lignicola (assembly GCA_003049395.1). Taxonomy (NCBI): domain Eukaryota; kingdom Fungi; phylum Ascomycota; class Sordariomycetes; order Magnaporthales; family Ophioceraceae; genus Pseudohalonectria; species Pseudohalonectria lignicola. Next base: position 128,597 of record PYSP01000053.1, on the reverse strand, counting down.
ACAATCCCTCTTGCTCCCAGTTGGGGGTAAGAAGTGGTCCTCCTTGTGCGACACACACGACACGGTGCCAACCCAACAAAGATGGTGTCCTGGCAAATGGATGTAATGTAAGGGGGCGCACCAGGATGAGGAGCCGAAGTGGTCATCCATCCTCCTGTCAATGTTCCAAATCACCCAAAATTTGCCCATAATCTCAGACTCCGAGTCTCCGACTAGAAGACAAGACGATAAATATGGACTTGGGGCTTTCGGCACCGGAAGGGATTGCAGAAGGCTGTAACCATATTCCTGGCAATTGTGGCGGCCAGAAAGTCATCGGCCATATCAGCTGCAATACCTTTCATGCAGTTGGTTGCGTGAAATGCCCAGGTCGTCATGCAAATGCAAGTGTCTTGCAGTGAAATGGATGGACAACACCCCGTTCGGCTCGGGGAAGACATCTAGCTGGCCCGTGCCTTGGTGATCTGATGGGGGCTGGGGGTGATCTCCCGTTCTCATTGGTTGGCAGCCCCACCATCCTTCTCAGTTATTGCCTGAGGTCTCTCACAGGTATATATTTCACGTGGTTGCTCGCTCACCTGACTTTCCTCCTTCCCTCCTCCAAATCACGCTCGTGAAGGCAGCGAGGCGACATAATCCCCCAAGGTCGCCTAGTTTCGAATGGATTTATGATTGGTATTTGAGAGAGAACCCTCCTCAAGTTCGAACCGCCTTTGCTCCTCGAAGTTGCGAATTTCCTACGATATCTTGAACCGTCGATTTATCGCGTTCGACCTCCGCTACTAAACACGTGCTTGTCTTTGCCGACGGGCCTCTGCTCCGGCGCTCATCACGTTTTTTTATCCCTGGGAGAGGGAGCTTGGAGACAGCGCACGCTCCCAAGCACATGATCTGCCAGCGAGGTTGAGCGAACCGCTGGCCGAACAGAAGAGGGTACGTTCAATCAATCAATCAATCAATCAATCAAGATCCGCCTTATTGCATTTCATCAAGAATCATCCTCATTACCCCCATCACCCTCTCATCGCACCGTCGCATCAGGATGCATTCAACCAAAAAGAGATGCAGCACCTCGTTGTCACCACCTATCCATCAGCCATCCGCCGTAGGCATTTATCAATCGTCGTCTCCAGACGGTCGCGAGAGTGCGGATGGTGTTGCTTCCCGTCATTCTCTCAAGCGCCAACGATATCCTTTTTTTTTGGGGGGGTCAAGTGTCAACCATAATATAACAATTTTATTCTCTCTCTTTTTTCTTCTGCAAGGATTGAGCATCAAACCTTACTGTCCGATTCTCTCTCGCGCTCTCTTACCCTCATCACTTTCCAACACGGAGTGACAGGCGCTGGCGACAATCCACCACCCCAAACATGTGTGGTGCCTCTGCGCCGTTGTGTCTGGGGCAAGCACCGAACAATCAAAGTTGGCTGCCCGCTGTGGTGCGACCACCGTCTCGGGACCGGGTGCCTGCGTAGCAGCCAAACTTGGTCGCGCCTCTCAACTCTCACAGAATCACACACATTTACACACACATAAACGCGCGGGCGCACACACAAAGACACAGACACACAGATCCATCATCATCAGTTTGGGAAGCAAGTGCTTCCTGATCGGGAGTCCGACCTATATTCCTTTGAATTCTCCCATCATGTCATCGCTGCGAATCCCAAGCTCGCCGGCTCGGACTCACCCCAAATACCTCTGGAGTAATGATAGTCGGTCAACAGTGCCCTGGCCGAGCTGGAGATCTCCTTCTACTCAACATGGCTATTCGATATTGTGCTCCCTTACGCCATTGCATACTCTGGCTTTGTTGCTCGGAGTCTATCCGTATGTCTACTGGCAACAACATACTGACGCAAGAAGCCTGACAGGATTACAGAGGGCGAGGCGCCGGTCCCAGTGTGAGGAGGGTGAAGTTGTATCCGCTGTCGACAGCAGACCATCCCCCTCCCAACCATTTCCTTGGTTCAATTTCGGTTCCTTCCAGATTCAGTTGTCTGTCCCCCTCTGGCAATTGCCGTTATGGCCGAGGTTGCCGCATTGGAACAGGCCACGGCCAACTTGAAGGGCGAGGCCCCCACATCCCCTATGCAGAAGCGGAAGCGTGGCACGGAATCCGCCTCGCCCGAATCGCGACGCTCCAAGCGTGCGACTGGTGCCGCTACTGCAAACATGCAAGTTGTGAACGACCACGTTGGCAACTCGTTCATGGATAGTGCCATAGAGGCGGCTCAGGCTGCCGCAAATATGTCAGCCGCCGACTTCACTGCTCTACAGCAGGCCACCGTCGACCACACCGACGTCTCTGATCCTGCCAACGCCTCCTCCACCGCAGCCGCAGCTCTCGGGTCGATGTATCCAACTCTACACGTCCCTCAGACCACCGAGGAGACGTTTGCCTCCCAAGCAGGCGTCGGCAGCGATCACGGTGATGCGTCATTCAGCGCTACCGACGGTTTGCCCATGGATAGCCCTCTTGGAAACATTCCTCAGGGCGGCATCCAGCAGCCGACCAACGGCGTTCAGCAGGATTCCAGGTATTCGACGCCCTCTGGCAATAAGCCAGCCGTTGGATCGGAGGAATGGCACAAGCTTCGAAAAGACAACCACAAGGAAGGTGAGACTAACACTCCCATGCCAGCCGCACTATGGCCCACATGTATTCGTACCTAGAAGTTGTTGATCTGACTCTTTTCCCTCATAGTCGAGCGTCGCCGTAGGGAGACCATCAACGAAGGGATAAACGAGCTGGCAAAGATAGTCCCCGGGTGCGAGAAGAATAAGGGCTCGATCCTCCAGCGGTCGGTCGCATTCATTACCCAGCTCAAAGAGAACGAGACCCAGAACATCGAGAAGTGGACCCTCGAGAAGCTGCTTACGGAGCAGGCGATCGCGGAGCTCAGTGCATCGAATGATAAGCTCAAGGCGGAGTGCGAGCGACTCTATCGCGAGCTGGAGAACTGGAAGCGCGTTGCCCAGGCCGCCGGACTCTCACCAGACGCCAAGGACGGTTCTGGTGGGGCCTGAACCGGTCGGGCCTCAGCCATCCAGGCTTCCGGCCTTTCGGAAGGGCACGTGAGCTGGGCGCCGAGACTAAGGTGGCGCTCACGAATGCGCCTATCTCCATGAGATGCCATCATGTTCGAAGTTGATTTTTTTTCTTCATCTTTATCTTTTATCCCAGCCTACGGTAGGTAGCTACTTTGTGATCTGCACTGTTGGTAATATCGTTGCTGGAAAGCTGGGCACCGGATAGAGCGAAGGAAAGGCCTATGTATTCACTTCGGCGGCGCGGTCGTTTATCTCTTCCTTTTTTTCCTCCCTCAAGGTTAGGTCGGCGGCTTTGTTATCCGATTTTCTTCTTTTTGTGTGTTCTTCCCTAGGATGGACGTGGGATACGTCGCAGGCGCCGGCGTTGGTGGGAGAGTCTGGAGGGGGCTCTTTGGGCATCACGCGCGATGGTTTATTTGGCCGCCAGTACCTTGCTTCTTTCTTGGTTTACAAACTACAGGCTCGCAAAACCTAGGCTGGCCGTGTCGGCTCCAACTCTAGGATGTCCGGCCCACACGCGCGAGGGGTCTTGAAGGCGCACCTCCTGCCCCCGCATGGATCTGAATATATATACCCGTTTTGATCAAAAACCTCCCTATAGATCTGTCTACTGCGCGGAATATTGCACCGAGGGTCCTCGTCGGCAACGGGGGATGCCTCCACTGATGATCATGCTGGCCGTGAGACTTTGTGGATTGGTGAGAGAGATGTGGGTAGCCGAGATCTTAGCTTTTTGCTGGCTTCCTCCCTTGCTTCCGTCTTTCTCCTGATTATGATATCTTTCTTCGGGCGTTCAGGTTGTTGGTGGGTGAGAGCAACCTCTGCCCAGCCGATGCCCTCATTCATCCGTTTCCTCGCGCATAGATGGCTAGTGCTGAAATGATGTGTTGGTTATGATGTTATAATTACACGGTACAGATGCATCTATGGTCTAGACCAAGATACCTACGAATCTGTGCGAAGTCGGCCACTCGTATCCAGCAGTTTTGGGAATGTAGTTCCGAAAGCAAGGCTGCTCGGAGTAGCCTGAGCCCGCTTATAAGTCGTGGATCGCCCTAGGCTGAGATTGTTCGGTTTTACCACATGGTTCCAGAGATCCAAGAGATATCTAGTTAGGGAAAAGGGCAAGAGTCATCTTCCACACACCCCCGTTCCCCACGATCTCCGTCTCGGCCGCTGATATCAGTTTCGCCATCGAGCAAGTTCGAGCCAGCTAAGAACCGCATGGACTTTCCTAAAGCTGCAAAGCGTGCAGAGCTTGGCTGGTTAGCGTATCTCATTGTACGCCCAACACGCCCACGTCCACACCTCCAGGGAATCCCGTTACTGCATTCCCCGGTTTAGAGCATCCACTGCGGGCTGATGCCCCGCAAGGGCGATTCACGGCATTTTCCTCCCAGTAAGAAACCGCTGTGCTCCCAGCTCTCCAACTTAGGAGATGCTCTTTTTTTTGGCGTGCAGTTGCAGTTGCTCTTCGCAGACATCTCCTCATCTCGGTGAAGGACCTGAAGGCGAAGAGCTCCTTTCTTTCCTGCCTGGCCAGGGGCTGTTGACGCTTGGTCTTACCGTTTTTGACCATTTCGTGACGTAAGTGTGCGCTTTCCCTATCTTAGTCCCCTGAAAAGTGAAAATTCCCCACGCAGAACTGGTGGCACCTACCTTGCTACCGACATACCCCTCACCAGGATCTGGAGACAAAATGATAAGCCGCCGATAACCAGTGCTCCGTGTGCCGGAGCTTACAGCTTTGTACCACCATTGCACGCACAAAAGCCACCACACTTCCTGCATGTCCTCTGCACGACAAAATATCAACTACACCAACGTTCCCGCCGAACTCCCTCTGCCTTCTTAATTTCATATTCCCCTATAGGTTCATGTCCTCTGGTCAACCTGGGTCTTTCATAGAGCCACGCCTCCCTCCGTCCCCGAGCCTGAGCAGGAAAATAGTGGGATAGATAACCTGCCCTCCTTCCTCAGCCTCCCACTACCACACCCATACCACGGTTGACTGACTTGACAAAAGTCGGCCCCGCTACCGGCGGCGAATTCCTCTTCGTGTGAACCTGCCTAGCTGGGCCAACGAGCAGGGACTCCCCCCAGAGGAAGGCCAGGACGTCTATATAAACCACCATGGCTTCCGCCCTCCGAAGCAGCGCCATGCTGCGCTCCCTCTCTCGCTCTCCATCATCAACCCTTCTCCGGATTTCCTCCTCTCGTCTCGTCATGGCCACATCTTCTTCCTCCTCGCTCAAGTTCAGCAGGTCCTCGAGCCCAGCCTCCTCCTTCACCTCGCTCACCGGCTCCAAGATGTCCGGCTACTATGCATGGGAGCCTGAGGGCCCCTCAGTCAAGACGGAGATCCCGGGCCCCAAGGCCAAGGAGCTCATCGCAAAGCTGGACGAAGTCTTCGACACGCGGAGCTTGAACATGCTCACCGACTACCCCAACAGTTCGGGCAACTATATCGTTGACCCCGATGGGAATGTGCTGCTCGATGTGTGAGTAGCAGTTCTTCCGTCCTTCCTTTCTCGTCTGACCATGTACCATTCCACGCCGTGACTGGCTCTGTACAAAATGCGCTCTCCCCAATCAGCCAGTCCCAGCCCAATTCAACTGTCATCGGGGCGATATGGTGACTGACCAAATCCCGTGAACAGCTACGCGCAAATCGCGTCCATCCCCATAGGGTACAACAACCCAGCCCTTATTGAGGCGGCCCGCAGCCCGGAGATGATCCAGGGCCTGGTCAACCGCCCGGCGCTGGGCAACTTCCCACCTCATGACTGGGCAGATGTGCTCAAGTCCGGAATCCTCAAGGTTGCTCCCAAGGGCCTCGACCAGGTGTTTACGGCCATGGCTGGGTCCGACGCCAACGAGACGGCGTACAAGGCTGCTTTCATGTGGCGCCGTCAGAAGGAGCGGGGCGGCCACCACGTAGCATTCACAGAGGAGGAGCTCCACACGGCCATGCACAACCAGAGCCCCGGCGCCTCACAGGAGCTGTCAATTCTGTCGTTCAAGACGGCCTTCCACGGCCGCCTGTTCGGCTCCCTATCCACCACGCGCTCCAAGCCTATTCACAAGCTCGACATCCCAGCCTTCGACTGGCCCCAGGCCACCTTCCCCTTGCTCAAGTACCCCCTCGAGCAGCACGTGGAGGAGAATGCAGCGGCTGAGGCGGCCTCGCTCAAGGAGGTGGAGGACCTGATTGTCAATTACCCCAAGCCCCCCTGCGCCGTGGTCGTCGAGCCGATCCAGTCCGAGGGCGGCGACAACCACGCCTCCCCGGCCTTTTTCCGGGGCCTGAGGGAGGTGACCAAGAAGCACGGTGTGCTCCTGATCGTGGACGAGGTACAGACGGGCGTAGGTGCAACGGGCAAGTTCTGGGCGCACGAGCACTGGGATCTCCCCACCCCGCCTGACATGGTGACCTTCTCCAAGAAGGCCCAGACGGCGGGCTACTACTTTGGCAACCCCGAGCTGCGGCCAAACATGCCCTACAGGCAGTTCAACACGTGGATGGGCGACCCTGCGAGGGCGATCGTCTTCAGGACCATCATCAACGAGGTGGAGCGGCTCGGGCTCGTGCAGAACACGGCCAGGGTGGGCGATTACCTGTACGGCAAGATCGAGGCGCTGGCGGCGAAATACCCCGGTCAGTTCGAGAACCTGAGGGGCAAGGGGCAGGGCACCTTTATCGCATTCGACAACCCAAGGAGGGACGAGTTCCTCAAGCGGGCCAAGACGTTCGGCGTCAACATCGGCGGAAGTGGCGCCTCCGCCGTCAGGCTGCGGCCAATGCTGGTGTTCCAGGAGAAGCACGCTGATATCTTGGTTGATGCCCTCGAGAAGATTGTGACGTCGTGGTAGACTTTGAGGCTGATCCCATGGCATCGGCGAAGGCTGTTGGGAACTTGGGATGCGGGGTGATGGGCTAGCCGGGTGGGCTGATGGGCTGATGTGCGCGAATGGGCTGATGAGGAGACGGGTTGATGTTAATGCGAATGCAGACGAGCGGGGAAAGGGCAAAGGAGAGGAGTTCACGCTGTGGCTTGTCACATTTCTATGTTTTTCTTCTTGCTTTTCCATTTTGCGGATTTTTTTGGGCCGATTGTTGAACAGCAGCACATTGGGCCATCTGGGCCATTCCCAAGGGCCCCGAGATCTTATTCCGGCGTCTTTAGGTAGGTAGGCACATGCATTTCTGGGGTTCTTCCCCCTGGCAGACTTCTCAGTTCCATGAAGCCTTTAGAGCCTTCTCCTATTTACATTCGATCCTCGAGTCTTAGTGCACTGCAAGGTCCTTCCCTTCCCGTATGCACTGGTTGACTAGGTGTATATACACGAAAAGTTCATCCTCAGTACTCATATGCCATCTAAATACAGAGATTCAAAGAAACAACACATATGCCACGACCTTGTTTGATGCTGATGCTGCGCCGGCCCTGCCCAAGATAAAAGCCACTTGGAAAAAGGCATTCACACCCCGGGGGGAAAAAAAGGATCAACCATTGTCATCCGCTCGCCGTCCCGTGAGCGAGCCTTTCCTTCTCACATGATGAAAGAACTTATGTTCGATTCCCTTCGCCGAGTATAATGATGACGAAAATCGCATACCAAGGCGCCGTAGAAAACCAAACGCGCGGTCTCCTTAAGCAGACCACCGCCTACCGCTGCAAGGGAGGAGTGGCATTGGGGAAGTTTGGCCTTTATCACTTACCTCCCCTCCGCCGATGACATTCCCACTGAAAGGACAAAAGAAGGAAAAAGAAGAAAAAAACCAAAGCGTATGGACGAAAGAGAGCAACCCCCGATAATAACCAGCCAGAACGCCGAGCCAATGTGGTATGTCCGCCCATGGTATAAACAAGAAGAGAGAGGAACAGATGAAACGAAAACTCCCTTCCGTGGGAAACAACCAACCAGGTGGACCCCACAAAAGCGCTTGCCGAACTGTAGTAGTAAGGGCATGCCCCCGTCGATTTGATGGGGGATAATGGCTGGCATCCCAGCCAACACCTTTCCGGAATCACCTCCCTAAAAAAAACCCCCCATCATCATCAATGATGCCTCGATATGGAGAAATGGCCAAATTGTATGTTCATGACCAAAGTTTGTCTTCTTTCTTTCGTTCTCTCTCTTCCCTTCTCGTTCTCTCTCCTCTCTTCCAGCGCGCCTTCATTCCATTGCACTTCCGTCGTTCTGCCAAACACCATAAGGATGCTACCCATGCTATGTGGGGCTAATGCAAGTCCTCCCCTTCTTTTTGAGTTGGTTTCGCTTCCACTGAGAGGGCCCCCGAGAGCTTGCGAGAGAGAGACAGAGGGAGACGGAGACAGAACGGGCAAGCCGAGGATAGAACCCCTGAAATCCTCCCCTAATTCTACTCCCGGACTTTGGTAACAATAGTCGGACGTGGTAGTCGGTGGTCGAGGAAACTCAAATAAATGAAATGAAATGAAGATATGAAAAGCGGAGGGGAAGCAAAATGTCAAGGTAATAAAGATAAAAAACGTATATACAAATACAGCCCGTCCTCGCTCCCGATTCTAGTCATGGAGCTATTCCCAATTCCCATGGTGGTTTTGATACTGCTGTTGGCTGATTCCATAAGCCATTGAAGGAAAAAGAGGGGGAGTTGGTAAAGTGTCGTCGAAGCTCGTGGTCGAGGGCTGTGAGCCCTAGCCTAGACCTCTCCGTGTTTCGTTGTGTCCCCGGCCACCAAGAAGGTTTGCTCGTTACGGAATTGGGGCGGGATGAGAAAGTATTGGGTTTTTACCGCCAAAGAGATACGAGCATAGCAGGAACCGGACCGAAGTCGTTGACTAATCCTCAAATCAGGCTGCGGAAGATGATTGGGGGCAGGAAAAAAAATCCGGTAGGAGGGAGGTAGGCAGTGAGTAGCAGTCAACACAAAAAGCGAGCAAAACCCGTGCCGGTCAGTGGCCAAGGACCTCGCGTTTCCTCGACGCCATCTCCAGCTTCATAGCAGCCGCCTCGTCATCACGATCCTCCAAGCCCATGCCGGTCACAGCGGCATCCATCTTCGTGCCGCCGTTGACGACCCCGTTGGGCGTGGGCGTCTGCGTCTGCGCTTCTTCTGTCGGTGTCGACGAGGCCTCGGCCTCCCTGCTGCTGCTGCTGCCGCTGCCGCTGCCGTTCACCATGGGCACGTCCCCGCCGACGGCGTCGAACTTCTGCTGCAGCGCGAGCAGCGCTTCCTGGTTCTCGCGCTCCAGGGCCTCCTCGTGCTCCCGCAGCCTCCGCTGCTCGGCCGCCTGTTGCTGCAGGCGCTGCGCCTCCTCGTTCTCCCGCACCAGCGCGTCCTCGTGCTCCTTCAGCTGCTGCTCCTCCTCCTCCTCAATCATGTCCGCGTCCTCCAGCTCGTCGAGCGGCGGGGGCGTGGGCGGGGGCGGCGGGCTCGGCACTTCAACCTCGAGCTCGGCGTCCTTGACCCGCTTGACCGACGGAGCGTCTCCGGGTGTCAGGTCTGCTGCTGAGTCTGCATCACCGTCGTCTCGCTTGCGCTTCAGGTCGGGAGTGGTGTCGGGCGTGTCTTCCGGGTGCACCGGGGAGGCCTCGACCGAGAGACTGCTGGCGGGCGGATCCGAGGCAAGAGAGTGGAGGCTCGAAACAGGCACATCCTCGAGCGAACCCTTTACGCCCCGTGCCGCCCGCTCCTTCTGGCGCATCTCATGCTTCTTGACGGCCTTGTCCAAGAACTCCTTGGTGAACTGCTTGACCTTGCTCTGCTGCCTCTCTGTGATCCTGGATGGGTCATCGACCCGATTGTGTTTGTAGTCCGAAGAGGCTATCTTCTTATTGACCTCCTTGACAAACTTCTTCAGGTCCTCTTTGGGGAGCTTCTTGTAGAACTTGTCTGCCACGTGTTTGATGTAAGGAAAGATCTGGGGGAAGGGATGACAAATTAGATCAGTCGTCACGACAAACACAACCCGCAAACGCGGCTTTTTAGTGGGGCGCGCATTTCTCATGCTCTTTTCTTTTCTGTGCTTACCGTATTCTCGTACAGCTTCCGCTGTTTCTCCATGGGCCATGACCTCCACTTTTCCCTCTTGGGCTCAGCTGCCACAGGAGTCCCGATGGCCTGCGGGGTTTGCGACGCCGACTGGGGCCTCGGCGTCGGCTGTGCACATTGGTTGATGATGTCCTGTATCTTCTGGGCCTGCAGGGCAGCTGAGGCCGAAAGCTTGGCCGCCTCCCCTTTCGGGCGCACCCACGACTTTTGTTCGGGATTGGCCGCCTCCCAGTAGTACTGCCGGCCCGTCCTCTGGTCTACGGCAGAGAGCCAGCCGGTAGGGAGAGGCGTGTTGTCCCTCGGGGGCACCCTCCGCCGGGGGAGCATATACTGGGGCGCGACATGCGGGTTCCGTTGGGGCATGCTGCTCCTTGGCCCCGTGGGGGCATTCCGCACAGGCGACGGCGGCCTCACCACCGGAGCCGCCGCTGCTTCACGGGCCTGCTGGCGGCGGTCGTCGAAAATTGAGTTCACTGGTTGCTGTTGTTGTACGCTGCGGTCGACCTTGGCCCGCGGTATGCGGTAGCCCACCTCGAGCGATTTCCAGACCCCGATCAGCCGCTTAGAGTCGGCAGCGATATCTTCGTGCCCCGAAGAGATGAGAGAAACAATGACCGGTTCGATCTTGGCATCGTCAATCTTGTTCCGGGTAAGGCGGGGGAGCCTATAAAGGATGTCGAGCACTTGGAGTACGACCTCGTCGTCCTCCTTGAACGCGTTCAACGTAGTCTTGAGGTACTCGTACCCGTGGAACTTAACCACGCGCCGGAGCACCCGCTCCTCCTCCACGGCTTGGAGCCGGCGGAGCAGCTTGACGGCGATCCATTGCTCCTTGCAAGACCGCAGGGCCGACATGACGTTGCCAACCTCATCTTCGTCCAGGGCACGAGGCTGCAAGCTATTGACGTACTCTTCGTCCGTCTCCATCGCCTTCTTCTTCCGGGGCTTCCTCGACGCCACGCTCGCCTCCCAATGGTCTCCACCATCGATGCCCAGCGCCTCGATGATCGCGGCGGGAAGCTTGGTGGCGCGCTCCGTCTGGGTCTTGCCACCGAGGATCTTGGTACAGTTGAGCTCGCCGCAGTGGCACTCCTGCGGGTTCGCGCCGTAGCGGTCCACATTGTAGTTGAAGCAGAGCTCCTCCCCGGCCTTGACCGCGCGGAGGGCGAAGATACCCATCCTCAGCTTGTCGCCAACCACCCACTTGTCCACGTAACAGTTCGGATTGCAAGAGTGGTTGCAGAACCGGCCGAGGCCGCCCTTCATGGTCGCATCGACGTACTCGGTTCTCGTGAGTGACATAAAGTAGAAGTGCTTGAGGCCCTTGTCGTCGTACTTCATCATTCGGCTGCGGAACAGCTCCTCCCCGATTACCTCCCCAATGTATTCATAGACAAAATCATTCGGTTCGAGGTCGGCATCGGCCCTGAGGCCGTAGCCCTTCCTCTCCGTCTTGATGACCGACACCCGAGCATACTGCTTGCGCTGGAATCGTTGGTTCTGGCAGCGGTCGCCACAGTTTGTCCCCACACACTCAATCTTCGTGACCCTGTTGATGCAATCCGAGTCCTCACCGCAGGCGTGGTTCGTGCCGTCATCTGCAACAACAAAAAAATTGTCAACGAGTCAGGGGAATTCGATCGAGGACTAATACTCAAACTGAGGGCTTTGTGACTTATCAACTTACGCCAGTCTTCCTCGCAGTCGCAGTCGAGGTTCTCCTGGTCCGAATTTCCGACGGCTTTGGAAGCGTAGACGCAGTCGGGAAGAGTGGCAAACCCGCGCCTTGCCTCCTCGGTGACATCTAGCAAGTGGTTGAAGAGAGTTCGTTGGGGTGAGGATACAGCCTTTCTTGACAGTTTCCTGACCGGGGTGGGTAGAGGATCCTCCTCCCCGGGCGACCCGGTTGCGCTGATAACCATCTTCTCCTCCTCAGGCTCGTCATTGGGGGATCTAGAATTCCGCAGCGCCGCTTCTTCCGGGGACTGTGTCCTTGATTCTGCCTTCACATTCTTGACGCCATTCGGCGTGTATCCCCGTCCCTTCTCCATCTCGACGGCTTGTGACTGAGGTCCCTCATCATCCTCCATGGTAAGAGGTCGGACGTCGTTCGAAGACACGATGTGCGGAAGGAGTTGAAGAGAAAAATAAATTGGGCGGCTGGGATCTGCGGAGGGAGAGGGCGGCGAGATTGTAGTCCGGCGCAAAACAATCAACGGGGTATCGGCTTATTCGCACGGGCAATAAACGTATCGGCGGGCGATAAACTCGTCCCTTCCATGGGGGCTAGTGGGGCGTCAATACGGTGGACAACGGAGACGCGCTACGGATGGGAGATCGAGGTCAAATTTCACGGCGGAGGGTATGAGGGGGTGGGAGTCGCCCAAGGAATTGATGATGGCCCTTCAGAAGTCGAGACTCGACAGAGAGTTTGTCGAGCGCTAGGATCACAAGAGAATCGCGCATTGACCACAGCCAATTCGGTCCCCCCTTCCCCCCATAATCCGAGCCAACTACGGTCAGGTTGATTACGTGATTATCCGTAAAACCGCAACCCCTTCCAAGCGGCTCAAGGGTTTCTGTGGTCGGATTATTTCACCTCCGCATCTTCTCCAGAGCGGGCGCCAAGATTGCAAGTCAACACTGAGAAATCCGGTACCCATTGAAGAGAGTGAGAAAAGTCACCTTTCCGCCCGTCTGAGATGGGAGAAAACGACGAAAATAGTTACTCTTCCACTTGGGTAAGTACCACGAGGCTGGTAGATAGATGGGTTTACTTGGGTAGGTAGGCACCTAGGTAAATACCGTAGTTTCGCCAACAAAGTTGATCTGACGTCAAGCCTCTGGTCAGTGCCAAAGTCCTTACAGTGAGACCTCTTTCCTTTGGTTTGGTGACCCGTTTACCTACGAGGTAAGGAGGTACGCGTGTATTCCATGGAATGCCTCCAAGCTGTCGCAAGCGTGTCATCTTAAGTAACCTACACCTACCCACCCATGAATCGGGAGATATCGAGCACCGGCCTGCCTCCTCCGTCCTTACCAGTACTTGATTCCACCTCCTTTGTGTGCTACGAGATCTGATACCGTCCACTGAAGTTCAGTACCACGGAGGTCGAAAGATCAAAGGGTCACGGCCAAATATTTACCTCAGCAAACAAGGCCAGTTCGTAGAAACAAATTGCTAAAGGAGGACTGGAGGTAATCCGAACACGGAACATGCCAACTTGGAAAGTCCGTATCCATGAAACTGGGGGTCGGGCATCCCTGGGCATGGCCCCCGAATACAGATGGGGCTCGTAAGAATGCCAGGAAACCTCACCGCCAGTTCAGCAAAGCGTAGAACAGCTATGAATCTGTCCCCTCCGCCCCATTCCGGCGAGGAAAGATAAATCTCCACATCGTGGCAATTTTGGACCCCCTCGACCGATGAGAACTGGGCATCAGAATGGCATCGTTGGTTGTTGGGCAGATCTATGGCTAGCCATTCGGGAAGTGAGATCATATTAAATTGGCCGCCCTGATAGGACCGGAGAGTGAGGGAGAGGCTCGCGATAGAAGGACGGACGGACTGGAGACGCCAATGACACAAAAGAAGAAATTGAGGTTGTAAGTACCAACAGGTTGGGCCGCAACGGAAGCAGGAACACGCTGTTTGTTCCCAGCTACGACCTGTAGGAACCTGCCATGCCTGCTAAGCTGCTCCGCTGCCCATAACATCCGGTGCCGTTGCCAGCGCATCATGCAGCAGTAATGTGGAGAAGCATTCGGAGGCAAATCGAGAAACAAAATTTATTTAAAGCAGACAGTGACGGCATTAATACAAGACATCTTAAAGGGGGAAGTGAAAGATTCCTGAGTCTTGAGCAACGACCTGGAGACGTTGTGAGAGCCTGTCCCCACGAAAACGAAGAAAGCCCCTCCAAGAAGATAATGAGAACGACGAAGCCTTCTCGACTCGACACATTGGCTCAGCCCTCCCAAAACAGGCCCCATGCCCCAATGCGGCTCTTTCGCACTAGGAACAGCTGGCTTGTGCTCTATCTGCCCTGTGTTGCCAGTGTGATCATATAGGGAGCACTTGGGCGATACCATTGGCGAGAACCCCAGGCAGCGCCGACCACTGAGATGGCGAGGTCGGCAGAGGTGGCCGCTGTCCCACCTTTTAGACTATGGCAGCTGGAGCGGGAGGACGCGGTGATGGATTCAATTGGGCTGAATGCCAATTGAGCGGGAGTGAGATGGAATGCCTGGAATGCTTCCATTTGGACGTTCTAAGACTGCCCCGTTTTCCAACATCACCTTCATCAGCAACCTGAACGTCAAAGCGCATCCGGTCGAGTGATGGAGGGAGAAATGATGGGTCAAGCCAATGGCATTGCATGCTCGCCTGGCCTTGGCGAAGACTGCTGATGGCTGCTCAAGACTGCCAGTCTCCTTGGATTAGCCGGGTCACGACGACCCTCAACCCTCTGGCAAGCCATGCTCCGAATCCCGGTCATGTTGGATTTGGGCTGGAACGGCTACCGCCCACACAATTCACCATCCAGTGTCATCGCCGGCGACGGTCTCCTGTTTTCGCTGACGGTCAGATCTCACTCATCAATCGGAGGGTGGTGGCCGAAAAGACTCCATATCGTCGACGCCCGACCGTTGGGCCGCAATCCTCCATACCTAAGACCAAGGAGAAATGCAGCCAAACAGAGCCTGGCGGATTTGCTGAAGGAGCTTGCGGAGGTCATGCGCTTGCGGACGGCTCTTTGCAATTGGTCAGTGACACACAGTCACCACCTGCAACTGACCGCAATGGTGCAAAATGCTCGGCATGCTCGACCACTCAATTCTGGGTGAGCATCTAGCATCTGCAGGCTTTTCATGCAACCTACCATGAGAATGGGGAGAAGGGGGGAACAACGGGGACAATGATTAAAGATGGGGGAGACCAGACCTGCACTGGAAATCACATTCCCGCTGCAGCTGTGGCTAGTCGCGGCAAAAAAAGCAGGTGACCGCAACCGCTCAAGCTGCGATCCGTCTCGCACTTGCGAGAGATTGGGGTTGATTGTTGCATGCGACACAATTGACAGCTAAAATGCTGTCAGGTCTTCAGTGCGAGAGAAAGTGCCCGGCCATCTCAAGGGATAGAAGCCTCCATCGAGGGTCTTGTTGAAGTAGCAAAAACTCATCGTGGACGCCGTGGACACGAGGGACGACACTTACAAAACCGAGAGTCAAACTCGTGTGGATGAGATTGGGAACTTAACTGTTGGTTGGTCTAGAAGGCAAGAGCACCTGGAGTTGAGCCTTCCTCCACGGTCCACACCACCCACCCGTCCACCAGCACCTCCACAACAACACAAGGGCACACCTAACCACCGCATATCTACCACATCTCTACCACACCCACGATTTGTGCATGTGAGGCCAGACCAAGCCCAGCACAACTGCTACGCATCTTTGATCAGGCAAACCAACCGAATCTCTCCCAACGCTGCGCCTGGCACACGGCAAATCCATTCAAGCCATACCATCCCGTCTACCATTACGATCTTTGTGTCTAGTCACCCACGAAGGAAAAAAGAAAGGGGAAAACAAATCAACCAACCAGTGTCGAGGCTAGGCGAATTTTGACTCAAATTTCAGTGGGGTATCCCGGTCACCCCCCGCGGCGGTTCACCTTCTGGGCTTGTCCTGGGCCTCCTGGCTGCTTGGCTGCCTCTTTTGCAGTCTTCAGAGCTTGGGCATATTTGCTTTATTCGGCGACCCCTGCACAGGCAGCACTTCACAGCACCAGAGCATCAGACGACACCACACACACCACAAATCAACACAGACTGCACTGTGTGCATGTCCACAAGCATCAGCAGCCAGCACGAAAGGGGGAACCCTTCCTGTTAGTGTTGCCCCCTTGTCACAGTTCGTCCACCCCAGCCCACGCCTCCTGTCGAGCTTCGCGAAACCTCTCCATCAGACTGGACCAAATACAGAATCCCGAACAGCCGCGCGACTGGGTGTAGGCAACTACACTAGGCTAATTCCATCAAGGGAAGCCCTCACGGCGACCGGAACCACTTGCGGGCGGAAGACGGCCTTGGAAATCCCCAAACCCAGATGAGACTGACTCCAACTGTTCGTTCCTCTGCAGCCTGCGGTTTGCAACTCTGCACTCTGCGCTCTGCAGTGTACTGGGCTCTGCCGTCTCCCCCGTTTCAATCAGAACAAGATCCACACATTTCCCTGGTCTTAACTGTAAACATAACCTTTCCACTTTTGCACCTTATCGGTGCGACCAGGACACTGCAGCTTCTCCCGTGCGCCCCTCCGCCGAAAAAAAAGACGCGCGCTTGCTCTGCCTGTCGCGTGTTTTCTCGTTGGAAGCTCTCGGCTGCAGTGTACTCTAGCCTCTTGGTGCTCCCATCCAACTTCGGCAACGAGATTTCCTGGGTTTAGCCCGTGAGCGACTGTTCCATATGCTTCGCTTGAGAAGCGCCGACAACGAACGGGGACCTCTTTTTTTCGATCCTCCCGTCCTCTGTTCTATTTTGCGTTCGTTCACCGTGGTGGAGGCCCGGGAGAGGCGCAACTTTATATTCAGCTCACCACTGCCCTCACCACCCCTCCCCCATTCCTCTTCCCCCCGTGACCCTGCGTCCTTGCTGGGTCTTCGCCACTACCATTACCCCAAAGAGCATCTCGGCATACCTACCAGCATTTGCAACACTACCAGGGTTCCTCCCCATTCAACCAACCCGACGGGCTGCCCTTGGGCTTGTGCCTCTTCTTCTCTCCAGTAGATCTGTCATAATTGCGCCTCAAATGACTTGGCCTGCAGCCATCCTAGCATATTCCCTGTCTCTCTTCAACTCACCTTCGTTTGTATCGACCTTTCTCTTCTTTGCATTCTTTACAGCCCCCCACGAGTTTTTTGCGCGGATTCCTGGATCTGTAGAAAGATGGATTCTTCCTTCACTGACGCGGAGAAGGTGAGTGGCACGAACATTCCTTAACGATATAGGGATGCTACAACTGGAGCCGAGAAACGCCATGTCACAACCCTCCCCTTTTCCTGGTCGCCATTCAGTGCCGCCGATGGGCTCGCCCGCGCGTCTGCGCGGCACGACTATCCGCCTCCGGTCGTGAATTTGTGCTTGCGTACTAACCCTCTGATCACCAGCGCTTTGTCCTCGCGGAGATGATCAAAGTTAGCCACCTGGATATTGGCACGTTGGTCGACTTTGTGAAAACGAAGAATGTGCAGCCAGACTGGCTTTCCATGCAGGTCCCTGGCGGTAAGTTACAACCTCGAAATTCCCTGTCCCCATGGCCCATAAGCTACGGCTATCTATCCGTACAATTTGGTGTCCAAGGGGAGAAGGCCTGTTTGCGACCGTGCATGGGATCTGTCCCCAACCTCCTTTCTAACAATGGGATGGCCCTACTCCCTAGGGCGCAACATGAACCAATGCATACGGGCCTGTGAGGTCATGTTCAACGCTCAGTTGCATCACCCGCGGATGCCCATACAGCCCTTGAAACGCAAATCCGTCGGCGATGACTTTGGCGAGCATGTTCCCAAGCGACTCGCTATTTCCCCCGTCGAGCCGCCACAACAACAACTACTGCTGCAGCAGCAACAGCAGCCTCTGCCGCACCCTCACCCGCACTCACACCCGCACGCGCCACAGCATCAGGCGGCGCCCATGGCTTTCCCCCGTAATGTGAATATTCAACCCCGGCCGTCGCCCAACGGATATCCCCCGCCGCCAATCGCGTCCAGTCCAACGGTGCCTTCAGCGGGTTCCACTCGAAAGCGTGGTCGGCCGTCCAAGGCTGAGAAGGAGGCACAAGCCCGTGCGAACGCTTCGTCTTCGTCTTCAAACTATGTGCACGTTGCGCCTCTCCCTTCGTTGGCGCCGCAACCCGCCCCCAGCACCCCAGCATTCGCGCATGCTTCTTCGCCAGAGTCCGGCGCAAGTGTGCTCCCTCCTGCCCCATCCTCCTCGTATCAGATCGCATCTGGTCCAATGGAGATGAAGTCGACAAGGAGGGGCCGCGGAGCCCCAGACCCGGACAAAGCGCAACCAGTATGTTTGCCATAAGCCAACTCCCTCTTGCCGACTCAAGATATCCGTTGGGGCTAATCAAGCAATCACAGAGGGCTCTCTCCGAGGCCAGAATCGAACACCCGGAACGATCGCCGTCGGTTGCCAACCTGATCTCACCACCCACGGAATCCGACGGTGGTGGCGGACGTCCTGCTGTGCAGGACAGCCCAGCGATGCCAAGCATCATCACGCCACAGATCCTGACCGCCCCTGGGCCGGTCGACCACACGAGAGACCAGAAAACCCCTAGTAATAATCATAATCAAACGCCTGTCCAAAACCGGGCGTAAAGAGGATGGGGGAGAAGAAGAAAGATTTGGCGGTTATGTTTTTTCTCTTTTTTTTTTCGAACGGTTCCCGAATGTCAAGATACGAAGAAATCCATTACAGCATTCCACGTTGAGAAGCAAGGGACAATCTGACGTCGGCTCCGAGAACACACAAGGGGAAGAGGCTCCCGAGTCGGGTTCGCGGTAACCTTTGACAAATCTCTTTTGTTTTTCTGCCCTCTCCACAGCGGGCTGTTTTACCTCAGTTCCCCATGGCCATTTTCCTTTAGGGGACATCTTCTGCTAGATTCACGACCGTTATGTCTGAGCAAGGGGGGAGCGAAACCGTGAATTCCCCACTTGGGATATTACACTTCAAGTACAGGATGGACTTGGTGTTCACAATATCGGCGGCGGCAGGTGTTTTCTTTCTTTTTGTTTTTGTTTTTCTAGCATTTTCTCATCCCGGGCGGGGGTGGTCTTTTCGCTTTGATGGCAGGCCCTTTGAAGGAGATACCTGTATACCTTTGGGGATCAGGGGAGGCGAAAAAATCGTTCTGGATGCGCGCGCGCATGTAAAACAACATGGTTTTGTTTCGGGGAAGACCTCATTGGCGTTTATTTTTGGCATCAAAGGGAGAGAGGGCCTTGGTCACCGGAAGAGATCCAAGGCATTGGAGGCTGGGTTCATCTGATTTTGGGCTTGTACAATGTGTATGAAAGGGTGTATATGTCCTTGTATCGGAGAATTGAGTGTTGACAATGAGAACGTGGGCGAGCTCATTCTCCTGCCTGTCCGGTTATCAGGGGCTACGGCGAAGGGGGGAGGGGATGGAAGGGAACAGGGTTTCACAGTTACAACAATACAAGCAGAGGATTTTCCAAAAACCCACGAGAGATCTCTTCTCCATGATTGGTCATCAATCAAAAGCACTATACTTTTCGGGCCTTGTATAGTCAAGTTGAACCTGGCTGCTCGTGTTCCCCCACCCCCGTAATGTAGGCCATGACAAGCACCATATCCGACCCCATTCGTCGTGTCCTTCCGGACGCGGTGCGTCTCAGTTCTATCCCCCCAAGAGTGAACGCATTCCTTTGGTTCCCAGAGTCCAAGAGTCTTGATTGGCTCGGTTGTTTCACTCACGTCAACTACAGTCGCTGCTCCCGCCAATGGGACATTCGGGAGGAAGGCTTCAGAGGCTTTGCCGCCAGCGGGTGACACTCGCTAGCAACCACCAGATTCTCCCCAGGGCACCAGTTTTATTCTGGGAGCCTAGCCTAGGGACTTGGGGCTACTACATAACACTAATCAGGCAGCCTTGTGTCAAACTTAGAACATGATGAGAATGCAGGAAGCAGCCAGTAGCCCCTGAGTGGGCTTAATGCCGGTTGAAAGGCTCACTGGTATGATAGAGGGAGCTCACATCATTTGGGCAGCCTCGTTGCAGATCCCCACTGGCGTTGTTGAGAGGAGAGCTCACCATTCCCGAACAGTGTCTGTACCTTGTCTCCGGGGTTATGAGGTTGCGCAGCTATGTATAGGGGGTGCAATTTCAGGCGGAGGGAGCCCAGAGACGGTCAACCCTTGTTCATCACCCAGCCCTTCACTGAGCACATCATCTCATCCTTTTCTTGGCAGGGGGGAGATTTCCCAGACGCCGCTGTGCTATAGAGCCCTACTAACTCCTCCAGCGGGTTGTTGTTCTTCAACATCAAACAAGATCATCACAGCGCTGCAACCCAACAGTTCAGTTCATTCAAGGCAGCTCAAACCTCAGGCTCGAACCCACTGTAAGAATAAATACTGATATCCAAGACAATGTTATGGCAGTCTTCCGTTGCCTTCTGAAGGCACCTGTGGCAAACCCCAGCGGAAGTGCTTTCATTGACAGATGCAGATGCCTTCAGAGGTGTCTGGTCAGCTTTCTGAAGTCTCCTTGCATATATTTAATTTTAGTGTACATGGAACCATCGCTGGGACTCCTCCCACCTTGCTCGTAAAGAAGGCCTTAGCGGTGTGGACAAGCATCGTCAGGCAATCTGTATCTCTGTCCACCTCTCTGAGGGCAGCGCCTACTTGCGAACAGGCGCGGCATAACTGCACAGCCAGGCGACACTAGGAGCGACTAGCATGAAATATGATTCCTTCCCCCAACATTAGAAAACGTAACAGCGGTTCTATCCCCCCTTTACTGCTGCTTGGGTACGCTCCAGAAGGAAGCATGTCGGACGGACAGCATATGGATGCGTGTAATCCAAAAGACATCGGATCCTGTTGGAGGCTCTCCTTAGCGCGGGGTTAGCCACGACGGACGAATAGCCAACAGATCTACATCGCTACTCGACTTCGCCGCCATGGTGAGCTGGCAGCAGCCTGCCACGTTGCATGCAATGCCCTCCCTCGATGTCCCAGGCCGGCCATTGCAGCGCAGACACCAAGAGGGGGCACCATCACCATGCAGATCCCCGGAGGCAGGGGTGTGGGAATCATGCCAAACATGCCGTCTGTCATATCACTGGTTGCGGGTAGGGCCGCGGGGGGAGCGGGGAGCGGAGCAGATATTGCCACGACCCAGGGCAACCATGCGGCTCGCCTGTGGGGAGTTTCACCATCCCAGAGATCTCTACCAAGCGACTGGACCACGTCGACGGGGATACCGGGACATTGGAGCATTATGTGTAGGTCGTGATCTCTTTAGTGTTAACCAATCTATCCGCGAGGACTTTAACATCTAAACTGGTGGTTAGTTGGCCTACAATACCGTCCTACCCCTTTCCACTGTGGGCATGGGTACAGTGACCACGTCCTGGCCTCGTGAGGTGCGGCCTTGTCCTACCCTCTTCTTGGTCTTCCGGCCACTTTTGTACATGTGTCCGACAGTGCGAGCCTCCGAGGCTGGATCTGTGGAGTCACACCCTCGGTCATATATATACTCCACCCCAAAGTCGGCGGGAGGTTACATGATCACTGGTGACTTGGCCCGTCAATTTAGCCACCATTTCATCCCCTGGGCGGTTGCTCTCATGCAGCGTGCCCCCCAAGGGTCAGTTGCTTCAACTTCCGAGGGCTTTTCTTGTCGTTCGGGAGGGCATTGCGAATTATAAAAAAAGGCCGCGGGGGGCCATGACCGTGGGTGGGAAAGCAACACGAAAGAGGAGGAGAAAGGGGGGTGAAACAACCCCATTCCCGTCATGTCCGAGGAGACCGGAGGTGAACGGGTCCCACCACCACACGGGCGGAGCCTTCCGTCCACTCTGTGCACAGCTGAGACTTGTGCCCGGGGTTTTTAGATCGCCCCGGTGAAGGTTGGTAGGCCCGATATGTGTTGCTTGGTGCTACGGGAGGAATTCCTTGCCTCCCTTTCCCCCCCATTATCGCCTCCTGTGGCACGATGCACAGAGGGTGGTGTATCCGCCGAACGGGTCACCCAAGGGGCCGGGAAACAGATCATTTTGGGTGAAATCGGCTTGGGGTGTGGGCCAGGTTTCCGGCCGAAGATGAAGGGATTGTGTCACACATTCTTATACCACATGAGATCTGGGAACTCGCTCGACTTGCACCGAGGATCAACCTTGAGACGCAAGGGCGAGACGCGGGCGGCCATTTCTACTTGATCGGAATCACAGGTGGCATACTTATTTGTTGCAATTCTGAACAAATAGTGATTGATGGAACTGGGTACGCTGTCTGGTAGTGAGGCCTTGTTCCTGGTCTGTAGTCTTGGCTTCCGGAAGGCGCGTATAGGGGTGGCCAGGGAATAGTCTGATCTATCTAGTGTAGTTGAGACGAACATCTGCCGAGAGGATGATGGTTCACCAAGAGCTTCATGGGGAATCTTTCCAGACAACGTATAAGGGGTGTGCAGGGTCGGTAAGGAGGTCGATCGATAATCATCAAGTTATGACGGTTGATAAAGCAAGAATAGAGTTTACTCCTCAACCAACTACCTACCTACCTACTGTGGGAAGTAGGATAGGCTAGGTATGCTCACCCAGTAGAATACGTATTTGCATCACAATTTGTCAGCTCCTCGGTATCCGTCGACTGCTTGGTTGAAGCTCTAGTCTCGAGGGGCTCCTTTGTTGAGCCGAGCATGACGAGGGAACAATTGCAATCAATATCCGTGACTTCGCATACAAGAGAATATTTTGAAGAAAAAAAGGGAAAGAATTAAGGAGGCTGGGGTGAGAGGACTACCATCCGGGTGCGTACCTACCTTCGGACTACGCACTTAGGCACAGTTGGTGCTGGTCAGGGGGTTGTTTCTCACCTACCAAATCTCTCAGGGGTAATTTGACCGCCGCAGTTTCCAGCAAGGTAGCTCCATGCTCACCTTACGCCGGGGAAGTGGGATAGTTCGTCCGTACATACGGATAGTGCCAAAGTCAGAACAGCACGGCTTTCTCGTCATTTACGGCCTATGATTTGGACTGTTGTTTTTTGTGACCGATCTCCACGGATGGTCGCATCAGTTGGGGGACGCATGCACTCATGCATGAATGGTGCTCAACGAACTCCCCGTCAGAGCGCTGCTGTACGCTCGTGCTGGCACTAGTCGGCGTTCCTTGGCTACGGGTAGGCTATCATATCATGGACAAGGTTACCCGAGGCCATACGCAGGAGCGGCACTAAGGCAGACCCATATTTCCTTCCATTTCACCAACAAAGATTGATAAAGCCTATTTCTTATCTCCCCCGGAGTCGGATTTAGAAGTTTCGTCATCAAAACTTCCGGTCGCTGGACCCAGCCAACAGCGAAAGTTCGTGCCGGTGAGTAAGTTAGCCCAGCGATCCGCTCTCGTTCGAGGTCGTATATGCATGCAGAGGGGGACTCGATACTAAGATACTTCGTAGTGGCGGCTGAGTTGATGTGACCCATTTTGTCGAGGCTAACGTGAGTGGGACAAAATCTCCGATACCATCCGCTCGATGCGCCCTAAGAGTGGGTGTTATTTTCGGAGACAGTTTGTGCAGAAAATGTCCGAACAAAACTATTGAATCATGCATGTGTAGGACAAGTCTCAATAATTGTCGCCGCTGGCCAATGCTGCTGACATTGGCCAATTTGTTGAGCGTGTGAGGCTGAAAGCTGGAGGGGGGAGAGATCAGCATTCAGGTTTGTCGTCAGTTTTCTGCCGTCCGCCATGTTCCGCGAGTGCGACCTCCCGAGGGTCTGGGCTCCAGATTTTGTGCAGCGGCACTTGGTGATTGGCTCGATCAGCTCCAGGGGTTACCCCGGTCGATCATTTGCCAATGCCTGCAGGTGGTCTCGATCGATTCCAACAAACTTCCTTTCGATGGCCGCCTTCCATCGAGTGTCCAGGGCTTTTGTCACCTTCCTGACCTTCCCGGTTTCTCATGTTTTTTCTTCTCCAAGAATGTTCGAAATGGAACCAATTTCTATTTGAATGTTTCACGCAACCTATGTTTACATCCACTAATGACTGTCTATTCGGAGGGCAGCGCCGCAGGGAGCAGGCAAATTCTTTCCGAGAACGATATTCTCGTCCTTCTGTCTCACATATCGGCCATCATTCCCACGGATATTGACCTGCAAGAAGCTGATACGTGGTACGTGGCTGTACGTACAATCCCGAACTATTGATCCGTCCATTATTCTCGTCCGACGAGACTCACTCTTTGCTAGCACCGCCTCCTTGGACATCCATCGGAGAACGCCGTCTTAATTCCTTGCATCTACAAGGCTTGCCAGGCTTCTTCTCAGTTCTCTGCTATAGCTTGGCGCAATCTCCTTTCTGACCTTTTTTTTTGGTTATTTCCATGGAGGATGATCGAGGCTTAATGCGGCCACAATCGGCCAAACATTTCTTTTCCCCAACTTGAGACCGAAGTTGACAGTATCATTTCGTCTCCATTTCTGTTTCTCTTGTTGTCGCCCATCTTTGACAGGAATGCACGCTCAAATCTCAAGACGCTTGCCAGGCTTGTCGGGCTCCAGCACGCGCTTGTTCCACTCCATTGTAGGAGGAAAGCTGTAGCGGCGCGACGGAACTGTTTACTTCTGTCCGGAACAGGTTGCTTATTTGTTGTTTTCCTGCAGCTCTTCGGAGATGACAAACTGAGCGTACCGGGACACCCTGGCTTTTTTTCTTCAGGTCCTTATTACGTACTGCGTGTGTACATGGATGGTAGTGGGCTTCTCTGTGGACTCTGTGCTTGTGCGGCACCGTTCGCACACGCCGCGCGCGGCACCTGCGTGAGCCCTTGACAATATCATCGGGCGGTTTCAAGCATGCTGGGAAATGAGACGGGAAGCTCCACGGACGTCCTCGTACATTGTAGGCTCGAACGCAGCTGAGGTTCTAGGCCTTTTCGTCTGGGAGGAGCCACTGGCGAACAGCTCTTATGAGTACTCCGTTCCTGCGACCATACGACACGCCTAGAGCCAGTCCGTTCGTACTGTTTGGAACTAGGTAATGTTAGTTCGTAGCAGACTCCTCAATAAGTGCCAACTGCCTTTTTACCTTTCAAACGTCTTTGTTAGGCCGGACCAGTCTCTTCGCAGACACACATACCTACGTATCCATTTGTACCTAGGGCATACGTATAGGCACAGGACTAGTGCACCGAGGACATACGCACATGTACGTAGTAAGCACCTGCCTCCACCATGCAAAAATCCCTCGATTTAGGCATGCGGATATGGGATGGACCGGGATCTCCCGGCCTCTGGTCCAGGCACGGATCCTCCGGATTGGCTGGCCCCCGCACACTGATTTGTCTTTCGAGGAGTTGGATTCGTTGCAGTGTGTGATTCTGATGGAAAGGAAAGCAGTTTCAAACAGGTCTTGACAGAATTTCGAGAACAATGGCAACTTGACTTGAATCGCCGAACGGGTCGGGCTGCTGTGGAATTTCCTGAACGAGTAATGTACGCAGCAATCGAGGGCAGGGCTAGAGTAGGGTTGACTTTGACTAGAGTTGGGGCTTGAGGTTCTGCCGCAGTTTCCAAGCAAAAGATGGCTCGGCATCCGTACGGAGTTGGAAACCGCGTGCAGCTGGGCTGCGTGGGATGATGGGGAAGGAAGCCAGGTACGGCCGCTGACGCTGCTGCAGGTACAAGAACCTGCATTTCCCGAACTACCTAGGGATTTCTTGTTGTTTCACCAAACTAAATCCATTGGCCTATGGGATGGCCTGGTAACTACAATGAGGGGTTACGGCGGTACCTACTACGTGCGTATGTACGAAGAACAAAACCTAGCTATCTAGAGGGAGGAATCCTCAAGACAGGAGTACTTTTTCCACCTTCAGCTAGGCAAGCTTGTGCTTCCCCCAAACAGCTCAAAGAAGCAAGCAATATCCAATCTCGCGGTGGAGTTCCCAACGTTCTGTGCACCGGTCTGAACGCAGTCGAGGATGGTCGCCGTAGTCATGTATGTATCCTATGTTCAACAGAGTACAGGGTGTTGTTACCGCCTCATTTTTGTTGTTTGTTGTATGATCCAGGGCGTCCATGATATCACGCAGGGACACGCCCAGCTTGGGATCTCGTTGAACATTGTATCCGCTCGTTCTCGGAGGATCTCCCCTTTGTTACCAGGCGGAAAGTACCGCGCCAGGTGCTACGCTGTGTGACGTTTAAACTGTGACCACCACTGACCAACCGATGTTGCACTCTCAGATGATGACTGACTAGTCGAGAACTCGATGGACAATGGACCATGTCACCCAATATGTCTGGTGCTGGAGGGCCAGAAGGCTCTGACAAACCTCACTTCCGTCTTATCGTGTGAGAGGTTTTCTGGCCATGACGCGCCGTTGCAACCTTGGAAGGGTTCCCTCAACAATCTTAGAGGTACGAAGTGGACAGTCACAAGTGATCAATGAGTGATGAGCCCTAGCGCGCTGTGCCAGTGGATGCAAAAGTGGGTTGGTTCGTTTATTTTACAATCGAGACCTGGGAGCTGGGCTCGGCTGGTGGGGTGGGGGCCGCCTTCTCGCTGTTGAAGTAAAATACGTACGGGGAAGACGGAGAAAGTGGGAGCGGGCTTGCGAGGAGGAGGAGGACCCGAAGAGGACAGAGCCCATATAATATTCATCTGCTATATCTTCCACCCAAATCCTGTCTTGCCTCTCTAGTTTACTCCGGCTCCTGGTCGGTCTAATAAGGGTTCCTTTTTGACATTAGCTTTCACCCCTCAGCTCTCTTTTATTCATAGTCTCGAATACTGTTGAAGGCTTGAAGCTGCTATTGGGAGTCTGAGTGCCATAACTATATATCCGGCTAACAGCTTCTCCATCTACCTACCGTTTTCTTATCGACTCTAGCCTACGCCGTACATCAGCCAGTACCCGCAAACAAACGACGGAAGTCGACCAATCCACATTTCTGAGGATTTCTGTGGTGCCGATACGTACCAGAGACCTAGAGGGTTGTTTTATTTGGTTCTGGTAATCTTCCACCACAGCCAATTGTGTCCGAAGTCAGCTGAGGCTAGCCAAACCGCCGCCGAACATTGTCTTTGCCAACGGCCAATCGCCAGACGTCTTTGGCCTTTCAGTCTACGTTACCGGGTGTCGATAAACTCCCCCGGTGTAACTTTTGAATTAACATTTTCATTTTATTTTGGTTTCTTTTTGGAGGACCTGGGGTTGTGGGTAGTCTTGCGATCGACTCCTTCCCGATTCGGAATATCCAGATTTATGGTCTCAGTGGCCGGAGTGGTCGGCTTTTTGAGTTGTGTCTCTGCCGGAGGAGGCTCGTGCATTTCGACACCCCTGCAAGAAACTGCCTTACCGGCTCCCCAATCCCACCCCCCCTGTTCGGTCGCCCGTGTTCTCCGCGACCTGCCGCTGAGAGCTCTCGACCTCTCAAGTTCGAGCAAAATCCAACAACAAAACCGGGCCTCGCACGCGACGCGTCCTTACCACCTTGGACATATACATTTAGCCGATTCGCCTTCTGCCCCAGGATTCGGGAGCCTTCGCCCCTCCCCTCGCACTCTGTTCATCCAGCTCTTCGCCCAGTGCGCTCACTGTTTGCAATCTTTTCCCCCTTCTTTTTCCGTAGACTCAGCATTTCCTAGTCGGTGGGAAAAACTCTCCAGGAGACCTGATATTGCGGCCCATCACTCTTGCACTCCCACTGGGCTGGGCTGTCATTCGTTTTCAATATCTCACCCCTCCCCGTCCATCGCTCAAATCGCCATCGCCAACACCAGCATCACCCACGTGCCACCATATCCTTTCTTTCGTTTCTCTTCCCGGTTGCAGGCTTGCGGCAAAATCCTTTATCCTTCTTGCAAGAGACCCTGCCAGAGACCCTGACAGATTAGCAGAGTGCGGACCAGCACAAAAAGTCCTGCACCCTCCCAGGATCCCGCCGCTCTATCTCCATGAACACGGCTGGCAAACCGCGTCTCACATTTATCAACCGGTCTTGGAACACGGCTGTCGACCTGCCTACTTCCTCCCAGCACTCTTCCACCGCAGCCACCAACCACTTCTTTATACTCAGGCCACCAAAGCAGACCGACCTTTCAAGCCGCTTGCCCCCTCCTGACTCAGCAGGACACTCCCTAGCCGTCTTGGGCGTACGTTAAGAGCGCAAGGAATCTGTTATTAAGCCAGTCTGGGTCCATTACCTGGTGTTGTTCCTCACCTCCCTCACCCGCTTTCGATCTTGTTGTCGGCTGCTGGGGAGGACTGGAGAGAGATTCAAGCTGGATCCTTGCGCGTTTCGGCCTCCAGCAGCGCCGCCTCAGCCACAAGCAGCACCCGCAACCCGGATCTCTGAGAGATCTTTGCCTTCCTTCGCTTGGATCGACCTTGATCGACAAGCCGCCAGATCCGTCAGGCCCCACCACAGCGCGGCAGACTCAGAGGTGATCTGCTGTCGGGCTTGCTCGGCGACCTACGTGTTTCGACGCCTCCCCTTATCGACCCAACCAGCTGTCAGCGGGCTTGGCAACCTTTGGCCGCCAGGATGGCTCTCCCTCGTGTAGTCCACGCAGCGCTGGGCTCGGTCGCAGTCCTGACCACAACGGCGCTCTTGGTAGTGCAAATCATCCTCGCCCAGTCAATGCTGGATCCTTCGTCGCCAGTGAGAGTAACCGCCATCATCTCCTCCATCTTCGAAGCCTTCGTCCTCGTGGCGCTCTGCTGGATCTGTTCCCTTTATCTCGGCACATGGGCCCGCGACCCTTTCAGCAACCACAGCGGAGTTTGGTTTGGCTTGATCGCTCTGCTCTGCGCAGTTTCGGCAGCCATGTCGGCAGCGACACTTGTCAGCCTCTCCCGCCTTCCCACATCCAGCACCACCACCATCAAGGGATCGAAGGTATTGCCGTATCTTATCAGTTCGGCAGTGGTTTTGGTCCTCTCTTTTACGGCTCAACTCTTGTTCCTTGTCGTCCACTTCGTCCTGGCCAAGACATCAGGCCCGGGGCAGAACCGATCTCTTCACACGGACGAGGGTAGTCATCGATCCCCAACAATGCAGGTCAAGTCAATCCGGTACAGCCAGACCAGCCCTGCCACCACCCGACTTCGAGGCTATTCAGCAGACTCCAAAAGCCCTCCCAGCTCCAGTGGTGGTCGCTCTACCGCCGAGACGATGAGCTCAATCCGCTCGTCGCTGTCCCACGTCGTTCGGCCCATCACATCCAAAACGCGGCTCATCGGAAGTACTCGTTCACCCCGGCGCCCGGCGTCACTTGACTCACAGGCCTATAGGGAAAGGCACAGCGGCGGCGATGATGCCTTCGACTCTTGGGACACATCAGCAGTCGATCCACAAAATCGACAGACAGTTCTGCAGACTTCGGGTGGTAGCGCAAATGGACGCTTCCTGGAAACCATTCCAGCGAGTCCCACCACCAGCAGGAGTCCGAGCCCTGGGACCGCCTTGGATCTGGATCTCGAACCTCCCCGCACACGCAGAAGAAGCCGTAGCTACAGTCCGGTATCGATGCGAGCCCGGTCGTACTCGCAAAACGCAGGCTTCACGCAACAGTCGTCTGCGAGCGAGTCTCACATTCATCCGCTCTTCCGCTCCGACTCTCCCACGCCACCCCCAGTCGCCAAGCCGGGCACCGTCGTCACGGCAGCGCCGAATGCTGGGCAGCTCATTGCCGCCGACCGTCAGAGCATTCGCACGCTGAGCCGTATGAGGAGTGGCAGCCTCCCCACAGCATCAAGCCCGCTCAGTCAGCAAGGAAGTTTCGAGGACTTTGGGCGTCGCATTGAGAGGGAGGAGCTGAGGCTCCCGGAGGAGCTTCATGAGGAAGAGGAAGAGGAGGAAGATGGTGAGGACGATTCTCGACCGTCGGGGGCATCGGCAGGCGAGGAGCAGGAGAGGAAACTGACGCCGCCGATTCCGGACTGGATCATGACCGCCGGTTCGAGGACGAGCTTGTACGGTTATAACAGCCGCAAGGCGAGGGCTGATGATATAGGGAACAAGCCTGTGAGGAAATGATGATGCTTTATGACGTTCAAAATGATCTCTGGATACCCCAGCTTTTTGGCAGGCGGGCTGACTTTCGAAGTCAAAGCAAAAAGAAACAAGGCAATAAACAAGAAAATAAGAGAAAGAAGGACACCAGCAGGCAACGGGGACGGATAGCTGTACTGGGGTTGGCTCCCTCTACGGGAATGATAACGGTAATTTCTTATATTGTTATCCAACGAACGGATAGGAAACTCGGGGGTTTGGAGTCGGGGCACGGAGGAAAAGGGGGATGATACCACTTTTTTTGACGACTCATTGCCGCGGCGGCTTTTGTTAGTTCGTCTTTCTGGAGAGAACTGGAGAGCAGAGAGCTCCTGCCAGCCACCCATTCTCCGTCTTCATTCGCTCCTCGTCGTGCTGAGTGGAGCGGGTTGATGTCGAGAACAGAAACAGAGAGAAAAAGAAAAAATCCAACAAGAGAAATCCAATAAAAATCCAATTTCATGCTAGGCTTGCTTGTTGAATCCGGGTTCTCTTCATCCTGATCTAGATGACCTAGACTGCCTGCTTCTTTGAAGGTCGTTGCGGTAGGCTTGTCAAAAGAGTGGCGGATTGGAGCTGAAAAGGAAGGGGAGAAGCAGGTGGCTACCTAGGTACCTAACCAGGTGCCCACTGTACCTCAGAGACAAGCTTTACGAATGAGAATTGTGTAACAATGTCTCGGAAGTCTGTCGTCAGGCTGGAACAATTGGGTGCCGATGCCACCATCTGACGGCTTGAGGTTTCGAGACATCCTGTGGTTGCGCTCCAACCTCCCTGGTGCCCAGAGAGCTGCCCGTTTTTTTGACAGCTGAGAATTGGAGCCGGAGGTGGGTGCGTCGGAGCATGCGCCATGAGTGGTGGCGGGACCTCGACTCGAAGAAGCTCTGTTTGAGGAAAAAAAAGAAAAATGGGGCAGCATGTCATCAGCAGCGACGGCCAGGCAAACCCTACCAAGACAGGTGACCGTAGGCTTCCAGGTGGTGTCGCGTTGCCTGCATGCCTGCTGAGAGCACCCGACGTTGTGCTACGATCTGCCAAGCTTGCATGGAGCTTCAGCACACCTAGACGCCCGTGCAGCCAGTCAAATTCACTCTCCGCCACTGCCCGGCCGCCATAGTAACCTCCAGTCCGCTCACAGGCAGCTGTGGATCACAATACCACACGACCTACCTTGCCTGCCTGCCTACCTCATCGACCTGTCCAACTCTTCACTTGATTTACCGTTTGGCGGAAAGTATTACTTCTTCACAACAAGAAAGTAAATTTCTCGAACGACTTGACATTCCGCAACCGCAAACCGAAACAGCACCTGATCGACCAGCAGCATCTCCGCTGCACACATACCGTCCACCATGAAGGTCACGTTCAAGGTCAGTGGGTACCTCTTGGGAACGAGGCGGGGAAGGCTGACCAGCGGTTGGCGGAGTGATCCCCCTCTGGCTGCTGGCCCAAGTTGCTCGCCTACCCTCTCTGTTATCAAATGCCACTGGTCGCTAAAGTATTTCTTCTCTCGATAGGACCTCAAGCAGCAAAAATTCGTCATCGACGTCGAGCCGACAGACCTGGTATGGGGAAACCCCGCCACTGTCGCCCGATGACCGGGCTCCTGGGTGGTCATGGTCTTGGCCGACGCAATGCCACTCGGAGATGCCCACTGAGCAAAAAAATTGAAAGAACTGACAGATATTCTACGTGTTGGATTAGATCTCCGCCGTCAAGCAGAAGATTTCTGAGGAGCGAGGATGGGATCCCAAGCTGCAGAAGCTGATTTACTCCGGTGAGATGTCTCCTCACTGCAGACTTCCCCGCCGTCTTCCATGTCGGCACTAACAGGTCGGCAGGCAAAATCCTCAAGGACGAGGACACGGTTGAGTCCTACAAGATCGAAGAGAGGGGATTCGTTGTCTGTGTCGTCAATAAGGTGAGCGCCGTCTGTCTCTGTGACAAGACCGGAGGAGACGCAAGTAGAAGCTGATGCCAAAATCCCAATGCAAAATATACAGGCCAAACCCGCACCTGCGCCTGCGCCTGCGCCTGTGCCTGCACCGGCAGCCGAGTCATCCTCCTCGACCGCACCCCCTGCCACTCCAGCCCAGGCCCCCGCTGCGACCCCGGCCGCGCCCGCTGCCCCTGCCCAGAGCGCCTCGGGATCCGCGGCACCGGCCACGCCGACCCCCGTGCGGGAGACGGAGGCGTCATCGGGCGCAGCCACCTTCAACGACCCCAATGCGCTCACCGTCGGCCAGCAGCGTGATGAAGCGGTCGCCAACATGGAGGCCATGGGCTTTGAGCGCAGCCAGATTGACGCGGCCATGCGCGCTGCCTTCTACAACCCCGACCGGGCCGTCGAGTACCTGCTGAATGTACGGACTCCCTATTTACCTGATCGAGGAAGTGCTTGATGACTAATATTTTTTTTCTTCTTCTTTTTGTGATTGGCTTCACAGGGAATCCCAGAGAACGTGCGTCAGCCAGCCGAGCCTGCAGCTCCTGCGACCCAAACGGCCCGTGGTGGTGGTGCGGCGGCGCCCGCAGCCGAGGAGGGTGAACCCGTCAACCTGTTCGACCTTGCCGCTCAGCAGCAGGGCCGCGGTGGCGGTGGTGGCGGAGGCGGCGGCGGCGTCCGGGGTGCGGCTGGAACGGCTGCGGCTG